>LOJH01009267.1:2519-25098 GCA_001685095.1 Ellobius talpinus
GAGAGAGAGAGAGAGAGAGAGAGAGAGAGAGAGAGAGAGAGAGAGAACCTGGGCACAGAGCTCAATGGTTTAGAATGTGCTTAGTATGTAAGACCTTAGGTTCAGTCCCTAGACTTAATAAAATACATTACCTTTATGAGAACTAGGAGTTGTTTTTTACTCATTAAACTGTTTTCTGTTTGTTTGTTTTTTAAAGAGAAACAGAGATCACACAAAGGTGACTCCAGCACTTGGGATCCCACACCTTTTTTTTAAAAAAAAAAGATTTTATTTATTTATTGTGTATACAAGAGGGCACCAGATCTCATTACAGATGGTTGTGAGCTGAACCTCTGGAAGAACAGTCAGTGTTCTTAATCTCTGAGCCATCTCTCCAGCCCCTTTCTTGGTTGAGACAGGGTTTCTCTGTGAAACAGTCCTGGCTGTCCTGGAACTTGCTTTGTAGACCAGGCTGGCTGCAAACTCACAGAGATCTGTCTGCCTTTGTCTCCAGAATGCTGGAAGTGTGCACCACTACAGCCTAGCTCATTATACTGTTTTAAGATCCCTGTTTGACTAATGTATTTATTCATTAGGTACTGTTGACTTTTTTTTTAAGATTTATTTATTTATGATGTTAACAGCATTCTCCCGGTGTAGCATTCTGTCTGCTTGCGTGTCTGCCCACCAGGAGAGGGCACCAGATCTCGTTACAAATGGTTGTGAGCCACCATGTGGGTGCTGGGAATTGAACTCTGGACCTCTGGAAGAGCAGCCAATGCTCTTAACCTCTGAGTCATCTCTCCAGCCCCTGTTGACCATTTTTGTCTTAGTTTTTGGGACAAGGGCCTTGATACAGAGACCAGGCTGGCTTAGATCTCACTATGTAGCCCAAACTGGCCTTGGTCTCCAGATACTCTTGCCTTGGCTGCTCAAGGGCTGGGATTATAAACAAAATCACCACACCTGCTGATGACCATTTTCTACATATGCCAGGCACTGCTTAAGAGCTGTCATATGTGAGAGATAAACAACAGGACAGCTAATAAATGTTAAGACAGTGGACTGTGTTGGTTGGTGCACATCTTTAATCCTTGAATTCCAGCACTCAGGAGGCAGGAGCAGGCAGATTTAGACTAGACTGGTCTATAGAGAGTTCTAGGACAACCAGGGCTACACAAAGAAATCTTGTCGAAAAAACCCAAAAGAATAATAGTACTAATGATGGTGTAAGATAATTTTAAATAGTACAGGTGCTATGAAGAATCAGAAAAGCTGTATAGTGTGACTAAGCAGAGGCTGGGGGAAAGGCTGAGAGATAACTACGCTGAGACACCCTCTCCTCACCATGAAGAAGATGGTAAAGAATTGGATCTAAAATATTTCAAATATGGAAGAACCAAATTCAATGCAGGGTAGTGATGGCACACCTTTAATCCCAGCATTTGGAAGACAGGCAGGCAGGATCTCTGTGAGTTTGAGGCCAGCCTGGTCTACAGAGTGAATTCCAGGACAAAACAAACAAACCAAAAACTAAATTCAAGACACTGAGGAGATGGGAATGACATTTTTAAAAAATGATTTACTTATAGAGAATTGTGAGTGCCATCTGGGTCCTCCCCCAAGTCCATCTTCCTTTGCAGCAGGAGGGGACATGAGGTTTAGGTTTATATAATATCCAAGAGTTATGCACAGCTAAACAATCCCAGTCAAGGGGTTAAGTCCTGGCCATCACCGACCCATTTTTCTCTTGACTTCACTCTCTTGCAAGGTGGTCTGATAATTTGTCAGAACTGTATGGTTGTACCCTCCCCATCAAGCACCCCCCAAGTTTCCCCTCTACCGCTCCAGGTGGCACCAGGCTTTAGCCTTTCCTTTTCCCAGCCTGAGATTCCTTGAAAAAACTACAATTTCTTAGAGTCCATTGTTTGAAAAGTCTGGTGGCCAAAGAAAGGGACATATGTCTCGTTAGAATAACTTCACTCCTGCCAGATCATTACATAACAACAAATAAACCAAACTAAGACAAACAGGAACACCCTCTCCCCAAATAAACAAATTTCAAGTGAAGGAAAACCACAGAAAAGAGCTTAAAAAAATACGTGAATGAATCCCTCCTGAGTCACAGGCTAAATTTTAAAGGGGCAGGCACAGAGCAAGGCTCCAAATGCCCCATCAAACAATAGTTGGGGGAGTAATGAACTGAATGGAGCTTTCAGTAGCTCTAAAATGCCGGAAGACTTTGATTGACTTTAGGATTTAAAACCATGCTGAGATACAAGTAGCCTTGGGTAAACACCTCAGCTGAGGCTTCAGAAAGGCAACACCCTAGAAATGAAAGCCACAGACCAGTAGGGCAGACAGCTTAGGAAGGACCTTGCCCTAGAGTAAAGGGCAAAACTACAATAGATCAGCCATTATAACTCTTCTACTATTCTCTAGTGAGATCAAGGTTACCCGTTACTACTTCGCATTCTGTGCACAAGAAAACCTTTTCTAGAAAGGAAATGTTTTTGTATGCATTATTTTTTAAAATGTATTATTATTTTATGTGCATTAATGTTTTGCCTGCAGGTAAGTTCACGTAAGGGAGTCAGGTCTGGAGTTACAGACAGTTGAGCTACCATGTGGGTGCTGGGAATTGAACCCTTGTCATTTAGAAGAGCAGTCTGTGCTCTTAACCTCTGAGACACCTCTCCAGCCCCTGTATGCATTATTCTTGTATGTGTTTTCTTGTGGTGTTTGGTTTTCTTTTGTGGGAACTTTTGAGAGTGTCTTACTGTATAGCCTGGAACTCAATACACAGATCAAGTTGCCCTCAAACTCACAGAGATCTTCCTGCCTCTGCCTCCCAAGTGCTAGGGTTAAAGGCGTGCGCACCACTGCCTGGTCACAAGCCAGGTTGTTCTTAAGGATGACTTTGAACTGGTTATTGTGCCTCCACCTTGAGTTGGAATTATAGGTTTGCACCACCACCACCACGCCTAGCTGTCCTTCCTCTTATCAGGGAAACACAAGTTAGTAGCTGGTGCTTTCCCTGACACTGAGAAAGAGGGGAAATTGAGGAAGGGACATGCTTGCCTAGTGATACTAAGTACATTATCTTAACAGTTAAGGCATCCCCTTCCTGAGAGGAAATGGAGCCAGGGCCACTGAGGTAAATCAGGTCCCAGAACTTCACCAGGTTTAGATTCTGTTTCTCTCCTGCCCATTGTCATCACTTCCCATCTGTACCTAGGAACAACCAATTCTTGAGATTTATTGCTTGGCGGGGGTCAGGTGTGTTTTGAGACAGTCTCATAGAGCCCAGACTGGCCTCACAAACTCAGTATGCAGTGAAGGAGGTCTTGAACTCCTCAATCCTCTTGGCTCCACCTCCCAAGTACTGGATTACAGGTGGGCATTTACCACACCTGGCTTTGAACAATCAATTTTTAGGCCACATTTAACAGAAAAGAGTTGAAACTGGGCAGTGGTGGCGCACACCTTTAATCCCAGCACTCGGGAGGCAGAGGCAGGAGGATCTCTGTGAGTTTGAGGCCAGCCTGGTCTAGAGCGAGTTCCAGGACAGGTTCCAAAGCTACAGAGAGATTATCTCGAAAAACAAACAAAATAGAGAAGGAGAGAGGGAGAGGAGGGAGGGAGGGAGAGGGAGAGAGAAGACTCACATCACTTCTACTAGCAAAGCTGAGCAGCTCTCTTCTGAAGGCGCCAGCTCTAATGCTGATAGCATTTAAGTCAGACGCTAGGGTCTATAAGCAGCAAGAGTTTGAAGGTATAGCAGTTTTACTTTTTTGTAGACAAGCTCTTACTGTATAATCTAGGCAGTCAGGATGCTCAGAGCTTCTAATTATAACTTTAATTGTAAGCTTATCCAATTGTTGGCAATGCACAGAGCTTTGCCTAGAGCTCCAAGTCTTTTTAACTGTTTTTTTTAAAGGGCCATCATCTTCAAAACCTATTTTCCCCTCTATGTTCATCATTTCCTCTATCTAATTCGGATGTAGTTGTGGCCCACACCGAGCCTCTAGGACAGTCTTTCTGCCTAGTGTTCACTGTTGGATAAATAGTGCCTCAACAATGTATATGGCTGTTATATTTTTCAGCACAAAGGTTATCTGCCTACATTGTCCTGGAGACAGAAACCTGGAGTCAAAACGAGCTTTTACATTTTAACATTTCAAATTTTAAAAAGATTTCTACTCGCGTTTTGCCTGATGTTACATATGTGCGCTGCATGCTTGCCTGGTGCACTTGGAGATGAGAAGGTACTGGATTCCCCGGAACAATAGTTATGGATAGTTGTGGGGTCATAGGAACTGGACCCAGATCCTCTCAAAGCAGAAAGTGCTCTTAACTACTGGGCCTTCTCTCCAGCACTCCCAGGTTTTAAATAGTGTAAGTAGGGTGGAAGAAGCAGGACACGTAAAGCTGAAGCCCCATGTGCATGCCATTTCCTTTCGTGGGGGTGGGGGGTGGGGGCAGGGGACACACAGGGTATTTCTCTCCATGCTTACCTTGAACTTGAGATCCTCCTGCACAGCCTCTAGAATACTGGCATGCCTGGTTTTAATTTCATTATAATTTTAAAACCATTTCTTCCTTGAAGATAATGAGTAATTCAAATTCTTTATCCATTATCCATTGTACTCCTTTAATCCCAGTACTTGGGAGACAGAGGCAGGTGGATCTTTCCTAGTTCAAGGCCAGTCTGGTCCAAGTAGGTAGCTACATGGTGAGTTCCAGACCAGCCAGGGTAGATACACAATAACTTTAAAATTAAAAATGCTATTAGAATACTTAGCAATTGGGATTTATTTCCACCTCACAACTCCCTTTCCTTGAAACACTTGGCTTTGTAATAACAGTATTGTTATACCTTTAGATTCTGTCCTCTTGGAACCCAGTACTCTTATTTGTTGCTCAACTGGAAGACATCTCCAGCTTTTCCAGTCTGCAGAGTATGTTTGTACCTACAGAATCCTGATCTGAAACAGAACAATCTGAACAAGAGGCTAGAATTGTGCTGAGTGGGTGGAACCCAAGGGCCTATACATGTTCATCGCTAATACCCGTCCAAGTATTGACAGGTAATTTTAAAAAATAAATTGCTTCCATCCTTCCTCAAATGAGCAGTAACAGGAAGCCAGCAAGCTTCAAAGTCTGAGGAGTATATCCTTACTATAAAACTCAATCTGGCCTGAAATTTGTGATCCTCCAGCCTCAGATTCCTGAGTGCTGGGATTACAGGTATGTGTTCCCACACTGGCTAATTGAAGAGGCAAATGCAGCTTCCAATTAGCATCAGCAAAAAAGAACTGGCAGCTGGAGCCTTACCAGTTTAGATAAAATATTTACATTGGGCACAGTGGAACACACCTGCAAGTACATCTGTGTACTTGGCAGATATAGGTAGAAGGAAGGTCAGTTTTTCCTACGTGGGGAAAGTCCAGCCTGTGCTACAAGAGACTCTGATTCAGTAGCAGTAAATCAGACAAAAAATAAATAGACAGTAAATTAAATGTTTACTTCAGGTCTAGGGGATCATCCTGTGTAACTCAAATCCAGTACTGGATCTGATGGAGAATATACTAGAGTAGGATTATGCCCCTCCCTCTCCCAAGAGGTAGGCATACTCTAGTAGACACAGGCACAAGACAGTGAAGTTGGTGTTATCCACGGCAAATCCTTTATTTTGATAACATTACAACAAACATTGAAATACAGCAAACATTCAGAAATTCCAAAGTATTATGATAGTATTTAAAAACAAACGTCCTGCTGGTGCTAAGATTAGAGTCTGGGTCTAGAGATGAAGGTTCCTGCAAGTAGGGGTAGGGAGGGGAAGGTTTTCTTTAGAGAATAAGTCCATCATGTGAATCTGCTTCCAAATCACAGATTTGGGTTTCTGATCCAGCTCAGCAGTAGAGCAAAAACTCAACAAGTGTGAGGCCCTGGCCAAATTTATTGTGGAAATGCAAAATGTGGCAAAGCTTAATATTTATTTTAGGTTCTGTGGTAGTAAACTTAATCAGTCAGCCTTAGTTAAACATTCTTCAAGGCAAGTCAAATTCTAACCCTGCCCCAGAACAACCTGACACCCAGCGCTTTCTCTGTGGCCATCTGCTGAAGTTACCCGAGTTCTATCTAATTTAAGTCCTATCCTGCCCCTGAAGCTCCAGGTCTAGGCAGCTACTTTTAAAAAGTGCAGAAGAGAGGGAGGCTTTTTCCCCAAGCTGTGGAAGCCGACATTTTTAAAGCTTTAAAATTAAAACAAAGTCAAAAACCCCTAAGTATCTTCGAATAGGTTTCATTGAATACATATAGCCACAACTTGGAACTCTAGGAAAATTAACCTTAACAGTTCTCTGCTGGTAATAAAGATCCAAAACAGCTCCAGAGTTTGACACGTAGGACAGAACTTTTACTAAAAAGGACAGGATAGTGCCTCCCCAACAAATATTTGAGGCAACCAGCCATGGTGTCTGCACCTTTAGACAAGGTGTTCTAGAGGCAGTAGTTTAATGGAGTAGCCTAAGGCGAAGCAGACAATTGTAACCTGAGCATAACTCTAAATGCTGGACAGTTCAGGATCAGCAGAAGGCAAGTTCTAGTGTCTTCCTTTATGTCGCCCACAGGTCCAGGTCTACTACCTTCCTGAGAATAATCACTTTATTAACAACACTTGCAGAAATTATTGGAAGGCAAATCAAAGGAACATTTCACACACACAGGAAAGGAAGCCTTTACCTGGGAACTGTATGTCCTTAAGCACTGGCTTGGTGGGGGAATAAAAACCCCTAAGGATTCTAAGCTAACTAGAAAAAGCTAAGTCTTTCACAATTGCCCCACAACTGGTCCTTTTCTTTACCTCCCACAATGCAATGAACTGAGTACACACAAGCTTTAGCCATTGGCTCTACATACAGCTAGCTCATCAGCCACTTCCATCACTGGACTTGTCAACATTCTAGGAGGCATGTACACCTGGAATGTAACTGTTGTTGATACAACACATACCACACGAGAAGTACCAAACACTGGGGCAGACAGTGCAGAGGTGTGGGTAAGATCAAGTTACTAAAAGGTTGAGCATTCAAATTCTACCCAAGACAATTCAGGCCGGTTGGGTATCACAGCCCCAAAATGTTGTGCATACTCAGATCCTAAATAACAGCTGAGAGGATTGTAAGATCTGCAGAATTTAAATGAAGAATGGTCCAGGCAAGATTCACAAAGGTACTCTTTTGGTGAAAATAGCATACACAATCTTAGTGTCTCTGTGACCTAGAATCACACTAATCCAAATGAACCCATGATCCAAAAGTTCTAGTTACAGCATATAAACAGGTATTTTGTTCAGGGCTACTAGGTGCTAAGAATAATACTTAACATTAACCATCTCAAGACCATGCTCACTCCCATTTATAAAAATGGACATCTTTCTCAGTTAAGGTGGCCAAATAATTGCTCTGATTTGCTTCAAATGGGCAGATGTCCAAGACAGGTTGATCAGTCTTCAAGTCCTGCAGCAACGAGCCACTGCCAGCATTCCACAACTTAAAAAATAAGCAGAAATAGAAGTCAGCCAGTTAGTCAGCCCAGGTGAGAATTAACTGTCTCTAACCTTAACACTGTTCAAAACTAGCACACCTTAATTTGGTTTGAAAAGCAAGTCAAGGACTCATTTTTTCATCTATGTGCCAGAAGTCTTCTAAATATTGTCTCCTCTAGAGACAGAAGAGTCATTTGAGACAAGACCACTATCTCTATCTTCATAGAACTTATATTAAAAAAAATATTTATTTTAATTATGTGTGTCTATGTGGGATCCTTGTGGAAGAAGGTAGATCTCCTGGAGCTGGAATTACAGCTGTCTGTGAGCCTTTCAATTTAGGTGTTGGGAACCAAACTTGGATCTTGGATCCTCCTTAACTGCTGAGCAATTTCTCCAGCCATGGAACATACATTCTAGCAAGTGTTTTCTTTTCTAGAACATTTATTACAAGAAACTTGTAAAGTATCTAAAATAGTGCCGGTGAGGTGGTTCAGTAAGAAAAGACACTTGCCACGCAAGCCTAATGAGTTAGATGTCTAGAACCCAGGTAAAGGTGGAAGGAAAACCAAGTCTACAAAGTTGTTCTCTGACCTGCACATGTGCATTGTAGCACATACTCACCAACCCTAACATCATACACTGAAGTTTTTAAAACTTGTGGTATGCCAGACATGCATTGAACTCCAGCATTCTGAAGGTAGAGACAAGTTTGAGGCCAGCAAGATCTACATAGCGAGTATACAATGGCTCAAAAAATATATTGAAATAACAAAATGGGTATAATAAACTACCATCAGACTCTCCCTTTCTCTTGAGACAGGGTCTGTGCAACTCTGGCTGGCCTGAAATTCACACTTGACGTGTCACTAAATAACTCAACTTCCTATTAAACTTCAGAAGTAAACTTCAACGTTTTAGCAATCCTGTTTTCTTCCCTTTACTTGTGCTATTACTTCACATGGTTTAATACCTGGTATAATCATTACATACCAGCGACAGTTATGAGTGTATATGTGTATATATTTATATGTGCCCCCCCACATGCATTTGTAAACCACAGGTGTCTTCTGGTATTGCTCTCTGCCTCATTACTTTTAGACTGGTGTAGCGGTGCTTGAAACTGACTCCCTCAGATATGCCAGGAGAGTGCCTTACCACTGGGCTAGGTCTAGGCCCTCAAACCCCAAACTATTTTTAAATATAAAATATTTAAAAATAGGCTCACCAGGACAGATTTTGATGCTTCATCCCCTGTACATACTAGGACATTACCATCATTCTCTGGGCTTTGGAAGATGGCATTTTTGGTCAATAGTTTGCAAGTGGGTCCCCCAAGGAATGTTTGCACAGGAAGGCAGGAACAGACTGGCTCTCCAGCATCATCTAGTTTGTAAGACATCTCCAATAGCACAGTTCGTATGGTGTTATGGCTTTTATCTATGAGATAGAGAAATAGGTGTTACCTCATGGAGATGATACAAAAGAAATTAACTAGGTACTTGAACCTTAAACACTTACAACCTAGCTGTGTAAAAAAAGCTAAATACATTAAACCCATGATACCTATAAAGCAAATACAACAACACAGCACCAATGAAACTCAGAAGCCTGACTAGGAAAAAGGAAGTTATCTTCAAAAGGTTTTTCCTACTCGAGAAACAACTCTAGAAATGTACTGGTTTTGAATAATCACTATATCTTCTGAGACCTCCTGGGGAATTGATTTTTCAGGTATTCTAATGGCATTTTTCCTTCTTCCACTGAGGACTCCATTAGCTATAGCAAGTAGAGTTACATCTAAAATACTTCTGAATGACAGACCAAAGCTGGGAAACAAAGTGGGACCCCTGCCTTCAAGCTTTCTTTTCTTCATTGGTGTTTTTCCTGCACGTATGTCCATGTGAGGGTGTTGGGTTCCCTAGAACTGTAGTTACAGACAATTGTGAGTCACCACGTAGGTCCTGGGAATTGAATCCAGGTCCTCCAGAAGAGCAGCCAGTGTTTAACTGCTGGGACATCTTCCCAGCCCCAACCTCCAAGCTTTCTATGTAAGTCACAGCATGATTTGGTAAAAGCCAGAAAGTCAGGAGTGGCAACTGAAATAGTGTCCCAGATAAAGCAAACGTGCAGTGATGAGATTGACTCACAACCAGGAGATCTGATGGACAACTTGACAAACTTGACATATCTACCTTGGAACCCATTTTTAGGTCTGACTTAAAATCTGTGCACACACAGGCTTCTCCATTAGCCAGGCATGGTGAACTAACAAGTCAATAATTCTAGCACTTTAGAGGCTGAGGCTGAAGTTTGAGGTTGGCCAGTGCCAGAGAGCCAGGAGTACACAGCAAAACTGTCTCAAAAATAAGATAAAATAAAATAAAAAAAAAAAATCCCGAGTGGTTGGTTGTTTGCTAAATATTCTTACTAAAACTCAACACATTCCAAAACTGTCGATCACAAATAAAGCACAATGGTTGACATCAGTCATAGAATAAGCTTCCCTATTCAAGTTTTCTTTAAATTAGCCAATTCCCCCACCCCGAAATTTTAAGGAACAATGTCCATAAGCCTTAATAAAGACAGTCCTACAAGCTCTTTTCTTCCTCTGTACCCACTGACTGAACATATGTACCCCAGATGGCTCAGCCTCTTCCCAGGAGCCCTACAAAGCATGGCTCTTTTCCTTGGAGCTTTAAGTAGTAAACTTCCTTTTGTTATTTAATGAGTTTTGCTGTGCTGCCTTTGTGTCTCACCTGAACCTGTCTTCTGATCTGGCTGGGGCTCTCCCAGACAACAGCTGTCTAGGTAGGAATAAATTGGACTCAGACCAAGTAAGAGCCACAACAAAGGTGTCTGCCAGTATAAACAAATTTCCTGTGAGAGACACCCAGTTATAGGCCAGAATTTAAGATACTAGGTGCTTGTCAAGACAAAGATATGTCTTGTGAAAGGCACACCATAACCAACCACTACTAAATATCCAGAATCCCATTAGAGCAGGGCTAGAATTCATAGCCAGAGCCATTCTCTTGAGACCTCAAGTCCAAGTTGAAAAGGCAAACCCTTACCAAAATGACCATCAGCGTGGTTCATCAGGAATACAGTTTTTTGTTTTGTTTTGTTTTTTTGTTTTTTTTAAGGCGAGGCAGTGGAGTTCAGATGCCTAGATACTCCCATAAAACCATGGCTGTCAGTCTTACTTAACTTCGCTGGACCCAAATATGGAACAACTAAAAACCTGATTGGGCATTAGGCTTGTTTCCACCTGGACCTGACATGAGGGGCAAAGGAAAGTGGTCTGAAGGTGAAGTGTCCAGAAGCACATGGCGGAAAGTTTTCAAATACATGTCAGGGAAGCAGACTCTATGGAGGAAATGGGAGCCATCATCTTCACTGTAGCACCAAGAGCTGCAATACAACAAGCCTGTCAGCCTTAAGAGATGTTTACCAAAACCACTCAAAGGGAATGTCTTCTTTCCTGTGCAAATCCATATCCCCGGCCCGCTCCCACCAAAACAGCAGGTCCCTGAGAACTTCAGAACTCACCAGGCCTATAAGTCACAAGACAGTGTCGGGTGCTGCTCTCTGTCTGAAAGTCTACAAAGCCCCCTGGCTCCAAGGAAAGCACATGAGGCTTATGAGACAAGTCTGTTTTTAACTCCCAGAAGGAGGCATTCTCCAAGGTTCCAGCCAGCACCCCACCATAAGGAAATGCAGCCACAGCAGCTCTGGGTAAGTATGACAGGGACACCAAAGGACATCTGAAGGCAAAAAAGAAAACTATGACACACACTCCAAACCCAATCCTTTGCTCCAGACCTCATGACCAGGAGACCTGGGCCACATGTTGGTCTCAATAGAAATCAAACAGAAGGGTGACTATCTTCCTGCACCCTTTATTTTATTTTATTTTTGGTTTTTTGAGACAGGGTTTCTCTGTAGTTTTGGAGCCTGTCCTGGGACTAGCTCTTGTAGACCAGGCTGGCCTGGAACTCACAGAGAATGGCATGCCTCTGCCTCCTGAGTGCTGGGATTAAAGGCGGATGCCACCACCACTCAGCTTCCTGCACCCTTTAAAAATAATTAGCTATCTTTATAGGAGAAAAAGGAAATACACATAACTTTCTGTATCTACTTTCAACAGGACACATGATACACTTAAAAAGGACAAAAAGCACACTGTAACAACGACTTAACTCAGAAAACATGATTTTTCTAGACTTCTCATCATAAACTTGTAGTAACTCTTCCGCCTCAACCCGCTAAGCTCTGGAATGGTAAATATAAGCCACCAGCACTGGTTACTTTTTTCTTTTTAAGAGAAAGGGTTTCTTTGTATATCCCTGACTATCCTGGAACTTTCTCTGGAACATGCTAGCCTCCAACTCAGAGACTGACCTGTTTCTGCCTCCTGATGCTAGGTGGGATTAAAGATGTGCCCTGCCCCCCCATGCCTGGCTTTGGTTAGATTTTCTAAATTTCCACCTGTAAGTTTATGCTAAAAAATCCTCACAAATACCAACCTGCAGGCTGTGTTCCTATGATTTTAATGTAGAAGTTACCAAAACAAATACTTTATTTTGGTATTTCAAGACGGGGTTTCTCTGTGTAGCTCTGACTGTCTAAAATTCACTCTGTAAATCAGGCTGGTCTTCATCTGAGAGATCTTCCCGCCTCCCCAGCGCTGGGATGAAAGGTGTACACCACCACACCCTACCTCAAATTCTATTGATTCTGAAGTGATGAAAGCACCAGAGCTGAGATTGGTGGTCAATTGTTGAGACACTGAGAGGAATGAACTAATACAGTAACAATCTAAAAGAATGCTGTGATCTACATAAAAACAAGTTTTTCCTACCTGGCTTTTTGAGGAACTAACTCCTGTATATAGGCATTTGTGTTCCGTAGGTCATATATCAGAATTGAACCATTGGCCAGTCCAGCATAGATGTAATTGTTTTCATCAAGACACCAGCAACAGCTCCAAACAGGACGTCCAGTATTATAAGTCTGCACAACAGTATTTGTTTCTAGGCTGTGGAGTTAAGAGATTTTACCACTATACATTAAGAAAACCATGTATACAATGGTGATGTGATGTTTAATAATAAGACATTTAACAAAGGAATATTTATTGAGAACATATCTGCACCCTAAACTATCTGGATTTCATTATTTCCTCTGGGAACTGCATACTTCTCAATTCCAAAACACTTGTGCTTTCTGGTCTGCAAACTTAATTCTTGAGTTACAATGAAATGAAAGCGTAAACTAAAGGAATACACAAATGATACATTCCCTTCTCTACTGAATTTTCTCTATAGTTAACTGTCACACAGATAATCAGTAAGCAATACAAGAAAGTAGAAAATATAAGGAAAACCAAAAATTATAATTCAGCGGCCCAGGAGTAGTCATTAATAACACTGTGTAAGAGCACCCCAACACACATGCTTTCTAGGGTGGTAGACAACGAACCTAGGGATTAATGCACAGTAGGCAAGCATTCTATCACTGCGCTGTATCTTCAGTCTGTCCCTACCCTTACTGTTGCTTTGAGATAGGGTCTCACCATGTAGCCCTGGCAGGTCTAAAACTTGCTGAGTCAAGACGTATGCCATCATGTCTGCCCCTTTTAATTATTTATTTTTTTAATTATGAAATTATTTTTTAATACATATGGGGGTTTTGCCCACATGTAAATCTGTGTACCCTTGCGGGGGGCAGAAGTAGTTTCAGATCTAGAACTGGAGTTAAGACAGTTGTAAGCTGCCATGTGGGTGCTGGGAACTGAACCTGGGACCTCTGGAAAAGCAGTCTGTGTTTGTAACTACCAAGTCATCTCTCTAGCATACCCTCACCCATTTTTACAAGATTTTATTTGGAGGCTGGAGAGTTGGCTCAGCAGTTAAGAACATTTGCTGTTCTTCCAGAGGACCCAGGTAACTCTTGTTCCAGAGGACCTGATACCCTATTCTGGCCTCTGAAGGCACTGCATTCTGGTGGTGCAGTCATCCATCAGGGCAAAACACCCACACGCACATGAATAAAAGTGAGTTAAGTATTTTTTCTAAATGAAATTTTAAAGAATTAGAACAACCCAATCTTTGGTGAAGACCTGAAACACCAGCCATTCAAAAGGTTGAGAATTCCAGGTGGTGGTGGCACACACCTTTAATCCCAGCACTCCAGAGGCAGAGGGAGGCAGATCTTCATGAGTATAAGACCAGCCTAGTCTACAGCACAAGTTCCAGAATAGTTAGGGCTATTATACAGAGAAATCCTGTCTCGAACCCCACCCCCAAAAGGTGAGGAAGGACAATTCCAAGGTCAAGGCTAGCCTAGGTCAATTACAGTAAAAAATAAAAATGATGGACAGTGGTGCCATGACAGAATGTTTGTGTAGAATATTCCAGACCCAAATCTGGAACACTACATTAACTTACTAACTACTATGTCACTTTTATTTTTTCTACCACACTCCTCATCTTAGGCTGACCTTGAGTCCCAATCCTCCTGTCTCCACCTTTCAGGTGCTGGATTAGAGGCTTCTCCTATCACACCCCACTTGATGTTCACTTTTCTGTTTTAGACAGGTTCTAACTCTGTAGTTCAAGTTGTCCTGGAATTCTCTATGTAGCCCAGGCTGGCCTCAAACACATGGTAACCATCATGCCTCTCAGGATCCCAAGTGCTAGGATTACAGGGGTCAATCACCACACAGGGTTTATAGACTTTTATTTTATTATTATTATTATTGAAACAGGGTTTCTCTGTGTAGCTTTGGAGCCTATCCTGGAACTTGTTCTGTTGACTGGCCTCAAACTAACAGATCCGCCCGCCTCTGTTCCTGTCCCCTGAGTGCTAGGGTTAAAGACGTGTGACACCACTGCCTGGCTATTCATTTGTTTATTTTGAGACAGTTTCTCTATATAGTTGTCTATATAGTTCCGGCTATCCCAGAACTCATTATGCCTAAAACTCAGAGATCTGCCTGCCTGTCTCTTGGGCACTAGGATAAAAGGTATGCACCTGTTGCTTATATACTTTTAAAAGGAAACAATGCCTCAGATAAATAAGAGAACAGCGGCCCAGGCCAATCTTACTCACGACTCACTTACCTGGTCAGTTTAATAGTGTTGTCAAAGGAAGCAGAGAGCAGAAGGCCTTTGGATCGACTGCTGAAAGCTAATCCACGTATCTGCTTACTATGCATAGGAATGTACTGACTGCTTTTCATGTTGGCAGTACTCAACATCTTAACACCAAAGCCTACCAAGAAGAGAATTGAAAAAAGGCATATAAAAGTAAATTAAGGCAAAATCTATCTTTTAAAGCAATTTTTAAAGTAACCTTTTCTTACCTTTCTTGGAATCCAAGTCCCTAGAAAACAGCTAGTCAAACAATGAAAATGAATATTCCCTAGATTTATACCCCCTTCCTTTTGAGACAGTTTCTCTGTGTACCCTGGCACTTGGGAGGCAGAGACAGGTGGATCTCTTTGAGTTCAAGGTCAGTCTGGTCTACAGAGTTCCAGGACAGCTAGGACTACACACAGAAAAACCTTTGTCTCTGGGGGGGGGGGAACATTACTGGAAGTTTGAGGTCAGCGTGGTCTAAATAATAAGACCCAGTCTCAAATAGCCAAAATACAGTTGTTTAGACAAGTATCAAGCATATTTTACCTATAGGAGATGTAAGATATATAAGAACAATAAAGAACAAAGACAAGAGGCTATAGAAACTAAGATGACAAGTTTTTTTTGTTTGCTTGTTTTGTTTTTTGAGACAGAGTTTCTCTGTATCTTTGGAGCCTGTCCTGGAACTAGCTCTTGTAGACCAGGCTGGTCTCGAAATCACAGAGATCCGCCTGTCTCTGCCTATCAAGTTGCTGGGATTAAAGGCGTGCGCCACCACCGAACTGGCAGATGACAAGTTTTTTTTTTGTTTGTTTTTTGTTTTAAGATTTGTTTTACTTTATGAGTATGGGTGCCTTGCCTGCATGTATGCATGTGTACCATATGCATGTCTGGTGCCCACAGAGGTCAGAAGAGGGCATCAGATCCCTAGCACTGGGGTTAGGGATAGTTGTAAGCCACTATGTGGGTGCTGGGATCTAAACTGAGCAGCCAGTGTGCTTAGCCAATCATCTCTCCAGCCCTGTAAAGTTTTACTTCTAATATTTATTTTATATTTATGCTTTGCCTGCATGTGTGAGATGTACCATGTACATGCCTGGTGCCCTTGGAGGCCAGAAGAAGGGTGCCAGATCCCTGGAACTGGAGTGACAAGTTTGATGGTTGTGAGTTGCCACGATGGTGGCTGGAAATTGAACTCTGGAAGAAGAGTTAATGAACTTTACTACTCTTAATTGTCTTTCCAGTCCTGTCCCAGCTTTTTAATATGTGTTTGTCTCTGTGTAAAGATGTGGGTGCCCATGGAAGTCAGAAGAGGGCAATAAATTCCCTGGATCTGGAACCCATTTTTTTTTGTTCTTGAGACAGGCTTTTTTTGTGTAGCTTTGGAGCCTTGAGCTCGCTTTGTAGACCAGGCTGGCCTCAAACTCACGAACTGAGTTTCATTCCAAGTACTGGAATGAAAGGCATGTGCCACTACCGTCAGGCTTGGAACTGAAGTAATAGGGGGTTGTGAGACACCTAACATGGGTGCTAAGCTTTGAATTATGGAACTCCAAAAGAGTACGACTTTCCTGCCTGAAAGAGCAGCAAGTGCTCTTAACCACTGAGTTATCTCTTCAGCTCCCCATTAATATATATTAATAAAATGACTATTACAGTCCTCAAATTCTCTTATTCGCAATTCAAAATACTAAATTTTGTTTAAATTTGAATTTGCTGAACATTAAAATGAATCAGTGCAGTAAACGACATACACAGGGAATATTCTCTTTGGATGATACTGGTGACCATGTACCTTCTTGCTCACATTGATACGACTACTGGTTATTTCTACATTTTTTTAAAAAACTTTTTTTTTTAAATGTTCATTGGTATAAAGGTGTCAGCTCCCAGGGAGCTGAAGCTACAGGCAGTTGTGAGCTGCCATGTGGGTGCTAGGAATTGAACCCGGGTCCTCTGGAAGAGCAGCCAGTGCTCTTAACCGTTGACCTATCTCTCCAATTCCTATTTCTACATTCTTGACAAATGAATTTGCAAAATAAAAGCAACAGCCATGAAAGAATTTTTTAAAGGAAAATAGCTGTATTACTTGTACTATTTGTAGCTAAAAGAGACATTTTCTGTTTGTCTGAAGCAGGATCTCACTACATAGACCACAGTGGTCTCAAACTTCTGCTTCAAGCCCCTGAATTCTAAGACAATTGGTGTGTGCGTGTGTGCGTCAGTAGACCCAGCTATGAAAGACACTTTTTTGTTTGTTCCGAGACAGTGTCTCTTTATGTAGTTCTGGCTTTCCTGGAACTTGCTGTGTAGAACAGGCTGGCCTGGCCCTCATAGAGATCTGTCTGTGCCTGCCCCTCAGGTACTGGGATTAATGGCGTGTGCCACTGTGAAAGGTATCTTTGAGGCACCAAAGTTAATAGGAAACTGACAGAAAAGTGAGTTGATAGCCTGTTATCAGTGTTTAACCACCACTGAGCCCAAGATTCTTCAAAAAGGGAAGAGAAGCAAGCAGTATCTACTAATGAATACAAAAGATGAGTTTCTGAATTGTTTACCTGGCAGGAAAGAAGTCTGAGGAGAAGGTTGTGATACCACTAGGCAGCTCAAAACATCACAATATGCCATAATTCGGCAGTTTCCTGTCTGAGATACTGCAAAGGTCTTTTGGAAGCTGTATTTATGCAGGTTCTGGTGGGAGGGCAAGCATTTCTTGCAAAGTGCTTGGGAGCCTCTGCGCTGCTGTATTTGATTCTGATGTCGCATAACAAAGGCTTCTAAGTCCTACAAGGAAAAAGACTTTGTAAATGAAAGCTTTTCTTTTATTTCCCTCTCAAAAATGTTTTTCTTCTTTTATTTTTTACTTATACGCATTGATGTTTAATCTGCATGTATGTCTGTATGAGAGTCAGGTACCCTGGAACTGGAGTTACAGACACTTGTGAGCTGCCATGTGTGTGCTAAGAATTTAACCTAGGTTCTCTCTAGCCAGCATTCTTAACAACTCAGTCATCTCTCCAGGTTCCAAGAATGAATTCTTGATTGGATAAAAGATTTCTTGCCAATCATAAACATGTTACCATGAATCTCAAACTGTCTCTTTAATTCTGATTCTAATTTTTTTTTGAATTAGAAAGGACAAACTCACCTGGACACGGCTATTGAGTTTGGTGCATTTATCAATGAGGACCTGAAGCTGGAGCCGGCACTGTGCAGATTCTAACTCTGCCTGCTTCCTGAGCATTTGTTCATTCAGTAAGTCACTGGAAGGGAAAAGCCAGGGGCAGCTGAGTATTAGGAAAAAGACTTTCCAGGATAAGAAGGAACCAAATTGAAGCCATTCTGGACAGAACTTCCATTTTGAATAAGGGGCAAGTAAAGTGTAAGTTCCCATGACCTCCCCAGATCCCCCTGGGTAACTGGACATCACTAACATCCTGGTTGGCAAGTTGAGACCAGAATGGTGGGCAAATCATCTGGCCATACTTGAGTAAACCAACCAATGAGAAGAAGAAAAGTGTACCAGAGATATGTTCCTAGGAAAGTCCCTGATATGTGAACCCTGATTGATGAAAATGTAATTGTAACTTGGCACAGATGTTCATAGTTTTCATGCTTAAAAGCTTTGTAACAGTCTGACCTGGGGTCACAGTTCAGCTCCTGCGTTCTGGGCCCTAATCAGTAAATAGTGGCTGGATATCAATAAATTTTTGTTTTCTGCATTGATTTGGTATTTTGAGTTGTGTTGGATCCAAGCGGATCTCATAATAGACAGAGTTAAATTCACATTGTAATAAACGCTTTACTGTAAGTATGCCATGTAAGTATAATAAAGTAAAAAATGATCTCTCTAGTAGCATGTGGGACTAAACAGTCAGCCCACTGGGGTTTGGAGTTAAAGGAAGCAATAGAAGCCAGAAATTTGACTTACACTATTGAATGGAGACTAAAAATAGCCTAAGAAAACGAGGGAAAGAACCAACTCACCGCTTGAGCTAAAGTAAATTATAAAAGATTGAACCTAAATGTGAAAAAGATTATCTACTGGTGTAAAAGAAAATAAACTGCTGTTGCTTGTCACAAAGTATGTGATTTAAGTAACAAATGAACAGAACTAAAAAGGCTAACGCTTAGAAAAATAAAGAAGTTTACATTAAGCAAATTCTAACAAAAAGCCAATTAGAATGAAGGTAAAATGCATGAATAGACATAAAAATAACAATATATAATCACAAATTTACATGTACTTAAACATAATTTCAAAATATGAAACAGAAACACAAAAACAAGAACAAAATTCCATGTCACTGATATAGCAAAGAGAAAAAGATATAAAGACTAGAATGACATGGCTCAGAAGTTAACAGAGTGAGAATCTAATTCAAAACAAAGACAACAAAAACACTCTGTCAGTGGGCTGGAAAGGCGGCTCAGCAGTTAAGAGCATTTATTACTCTTTTTCTGAGACAGGGTTTGCTGGAACTCGCGCTATAGACCAGGCTGGCCTCGAACTCACAGAGATTCACTTGCCTCTGCCTCCCAAGTGCTGGGACTAAAGGCATGTGCCACCACCACCTGGCAGCATTTACTACTCTTGCATAGACAGGACAGCGTTTAGTTCCCAGGACCCACATCACAGTTCACACTTGCCTGGCACTCTAGTTCCAGGGAATCTGAGGCCTTTTTCTGTCCTTTGAGAACACCAAGAAAATACATGGTGCACATATATTTGTGCTGACCAAACACCCATGCTGTGCACAATAAAAAAAATAATCTTTAAAAGACATGTGGGGGTGGGAAGTTATCCTTGTCTACTAAGAGCAAGGCCATTGCTCTTCGACTATATGACACCTTGTCTCAAAATGACAAAAAAAACCCAAAAAAACCCCAAAAAACAGGTGATGTACAACATCCTTGATTTAAGACATAGGTAGCAATGAAAAGTTTGTGCAAAAAGAACACAGCATTTAATAAATTACACTACAGCACTTGGTAATCCATGAGCGCAGACTTCAGAGTTAAGAGCCAATTAGACAAAATTTTCAAAGATCAGAGCTACACTTTGATCTTAAAGTAGCAGAAACAAGTACAACCACGAGACTGATGTAGCTTCAGAGAAACAAAAACTCACACAGGCTGAGCCTGGTGGCATAGGCCTGTCATTACTATTCAGGAGCTGAAACAAAGGCTCACAAATCCTAGGCTTGTTTGGTCTACAGAGTTCAAGGCCACCCTGGACAACTTAGAGACCATCTCCAACAACAACAAATGCCTCCACAGTTCTTAAACAGCACTTTGGACAGGTTGCCTAGGTAGGTCTCACACAGAACTCATGCTATCTACCATGAGGCAATTTACCTCTCTTTATCTTCAGAAAAGCACAGTGCTTGTTTGCTTAGAACTGACTTCTTTTTAGGAAGGCTCCAAAACAAATTTGGCAAAAAGTTAAGATTGGTAAAGCTGAGTACAAAGATGACTAATTTTTTTTTCTGCTGGCATTTTCAATTTTTTTCTTTTGTTTTTCTCTAAGATCCTCCAGAACAGGAGTTACAGACAGTAACCAGCTGTCATGTGGGTCCTCTGGAAGAACAACCAGTGTTCTTAACCACTGAGCCACTCTCCAGCCCCCATGACTGCTTTGTTTTTTCTGTCCTTTTCCTTTCTTGTTTTGGGGATGGAGGGTTTTGAGACAGGGTTTCTCTGTGCAGCCCTGGCTGTCCTGAAACTCACTCTGTAGACCAGGCTGGCCTCAAAATCAGAGATCCACCTGCCTCTGCCTCCCGAATACTGGGATTAAAGGCATGCACCACCATGCCTGGCTGCATTTTGAAAATTTTTAATTCTTCCTAAAGAGGCTAGAGTAAATTGTTTTCAAGTCTCAGGATCCATTGATAGTCATGTGGATATTCTGTCTTCACTTTCTGGTGGCACTATGGATCAAAATCAGGGATTTGTATATTCTAGTCTATCCTAGGCTAACCCTGAACTATATCCCCAGTTTGAACTTTGCTTTTTAAACACAAGTATGCATTTTAATGACTGACTTATGGTTTGGGGAACAGGGTTTCACTATATATTGACTTGGACTTGAAATCTTCCAGTCTGTCTCCCCAGTGCAGATTTTGCTCCACAGGGGGGAAAATTGTGGAAGCAAATGAATAAAAACAAGGAAAAAAATACTTACAAAATATAGTCACAGTGATGTTGTTGTGACATGTGCACTTCAGCAATTTTTGCAATGTCTAATACTATACCACATAGATATATCAGTTTATTCAACTAATTAATTTGACCTAGATTATTAACAATAAAAATCATTTTCATTAAGTAAATCTTTGCAAATACCCTTTTATAAATAATTGCCGCTGGGCAGGGGTGGCGCAGAGGGGTGGCAGAGGCAGGTGGATCTCAGAGAGTTCAAGGCCAACCTGGGCTACAGAGTGAGTTCCAGAACAGGCTCCAAAGAAACACAGAGGGGGGGAAAAAGAACTGCCTGTAGTAGGATAACAATGTATCTATGTTAAACATCTGAAAGTTTTAGCATTGCTGTGACCAAATCCTCAGTAAGAAACAATCTGAGGAAAGATTTATTTGAGCACACAGTATGAGGTAACCCTACGGCACCTGGTGGCTCTACAAAGGCTCGCTTACACATCTGCTAACCCGGAAGTAGACAAGTCAGGCTACAACTTGAGTAAGTTAACTCCTAAGGCCCTCCCTGCCCAGTGAACCATTTCCTCCAGCTAATCTTGGCCTCTTAAAGGTTTCACAACCTCCCAAATGGCATCGCCAGCTCTAAGTATTTAGATATTTTACATCCAAACATTATCAGTAAAATGCGAATTAATTCATGTCTGCAATTTTCTCAATGGTGGGTATTTTAAACTTTAGTCTTCTTTTTCTTTCAAGAGACAGGACCTTTGTAGCACAGGCAGTTTGGAACTTGCTAGGCATCCCCCCCCAATAGATCCCAGGGATTTGTGGATGCTAGTCAAGAGCTCTACCACTGAGCTATGTACCCAGTCTTGGCCTTGATCCTCTTGCTTCTATCTCCCATGAACATGTCACCATTTGAAAAAAACATTAACTATGTGAGAACATGGGTCTTAGCTGGGCACGGTGACATATGCCTTTAATCCTAGCACTTGGGAGGCAGAAGCAGACAGACAGATCTGAGTCTGAGGCCACCTAATCTACGTAGTGACTTCGTAGTACATAGTAAGAGCCTGTCTCCAGGAAAACAAACAAACAAACAAAACCAACAACCCCAAAACAAACAAATAAAAAGATGAGTCTTACTATGGCCTGGGACTTACTATTTGCTCAGGCTTGTTTTTAATTCCCCACAAATTTTGCATGAGCCTCCAAAGTGTTGAAATTACAGGTGTGGACAACCATGCCAAACCAGATCTTTATTCAAAAAAGTTTTTAATCCCCCAGTGCTAAAGTGAAACCCAGGACCTTGCAATGTTAAGCAAGTGCTTTACCACTAAGCTATACTTCCCAACCTCAGCTTCACACTGCACTTTACTTTTTGGAGACAGGGTCTCTCTATGTAGCCAAGACTAGCCTCGTCTCTATATAGATCAGGGATGGCCTCAAACTCTGCCTGCCTCTGCCTCCCGAGTGCTGGAATTAAAGGTGCCACGATCTCTGGCTTCCAGCCTCACATTTTAATGCTATATAGACAACAAATCATGTAGAATGTGATTATATAAGTACCAGCGCCTGAGATTATAACCTCAATGATCTTCAGAAATCCCAAATTAGAGACAAGAAAAATGTCAGAGTAGTAAGGAAATTAGATAGATAATTTCTTTATCAAATATGCTTTAAAAAGGAAAGATGGGGGCTGGAGAGATGGCTCAGTGGTTAAGAGCACTGGCTGCTCTTCCAAAGG
>LOJH01009268.1:318-14663 GCA_001685095.1 Ellobius talpinus
TGTGTGTGTGTGTGTGTGTGTGTGTGTGTGTGTGTGTGTGTGTGTGTGTTTGCGGGGACTGGCGGAAAGGCCAAGGCCACAAGAAGTCAGAGTCCTGGAGCCACCAGACCCTGGAGCATCCTTGTGATGCCTTCGAATGCCGGGTGACTGAGCCCGTTTTCCCAGGCTCTCGCTAAACACCAATGCCTCATTGGAGGGCTATAAAGACACTAATCTCTCCCGTTTAGGCAGATGGGATTTTCAAATTTTATTTGTATTTTATTTTACTTCGGTTAATTTTTATGTATTTATTTTTAATTATGTTCAATTTAATTAAGTATATATTTTGTTTTTGAGACAGGGTCTCATATGGCCCAGGCTCCTTGTCATCCTGTCTCGTGTTGGGTTTAGGGACACTACTCTAAGGGGAACCTATTTAAAGATGACGAAACGGGAACCAAGAGTCTTGTTCCAAGCTAAAAGAGAGGCGAGAATTGGCCCCACTCTATTAGGTGACCAGTATTACTGGATTGGTAGGAGGGGAGGAGCAGGGACCCTGGTGGGGAAAGGAAGATGTAGCCTGGAATGAATGGGCCGTTCAAAGGGACACTGAGACCAGACACTATCACACCACAAGTAGGAAGGCTGATTGGTTGGTTGTTAGGATTTAAGACATGGTCTCTCTTTTGTAGCCCAGGCTGATCTTGTTGAACTCCAGAGAATCTGCCTGCCTCAGGCTCTCCAGTGCTGGGCTTACCTGAGTGAGCCGCCATCCGTGGTTTATTGTTCATTTGTCCCCATTCTTCCCTGACTGGAGATGTGGCACAGAGCAAGGTACCCGGGCTGAAGAGCCCTAGCCCACCACACAACAGTTTGCCATCTTGCTCTAGCCCCTCCTCTGAGCTTCAGATTCCTAGGCTGTGGAGTGATGGTAAATTACTCACATGGTAGTTGTAAGCAATGGGAATGCTCTCTGGCCAGAGCCCATTTGCTGGTGTTTCCTCAGTAGTTAGCACGGTGCTGGCCCATGGTAAATGTGTGTTTTGGATATGAACGTACCCTGCAGTAGTCAGTCCTAAGCCCTTGGTGGTGGGGAACGAGACAGTGTCCCAGCCCAGTGTCAGTAACCATGATACTCCCACAGACTCACAAAGTTCAGCTTGGTGTGATGCTGAGAGTGGCTGATTTGGGAAACACTCCAGTTGCAAGCCCTCAAAGGATGCCAGCTTGTGCTGGCAGCCCTAACTGGCTCTTTTCTCACAAGTGCACAGATGGGTTGGGGTAGTGGAGGAATCCTCTTGATGACATGGGTGAGGGTCTGAGGCCAGGCCAATGAGTACAAACAGAAGTGTGTTTGTGGGGGGCTGGGATATAGCTCTATTGGTAGAGCACTTAACATGCATGAGACCTGGAGTTAGAGCCCCAGCACCTGTGAAGGCAGGAGGATCAGTAAGTCACTCTTATCCCAAGGTACACAGTGAGTCTGAGGCCAGCCCGGGATACATAAGAGCCTATCTCAAGAAACAAAAGGGGGTGGGTGGACACGCCTGTAATCCCAGCCCTAAGGAGGCAGAGTTCGAGACCAGTCTGGTCTACAGAGCAAGTTCCAGGACAGCCAGGACTATTAGACAGAAAAACTGTATGGTGCTGGGGTGGGGTGAGGGAATTTGGCTTTGGACAACTTACTTAAGCTTTCTGCCTTAGTATAGTGGAATAATACTCAGAATATCTTGAGAATTAGTGCACGATCCTCTTGCCTCAGCCTTCATGGGACAAGGGTGATTGGTGTATGCCACCACATTCCCTCGTGAAACACTTTTAAATCACTTACTACAGTTTCAGTTTCTGTACCTTTTCTTTTGTAACTGAGCAGCAGGGTGGGAGGTGTTCCAAGGGGGAAATACCTCCTTCAGTTTATAGACTCCCAAAGATGGGAACCACATAGGCATACACCGTTCGCTAAGAGTGCCAGCTCTGGCTCTGGTCTGCCTGGAGCCCAAGTCCTTTGTCTTTCCACCATAAAGTCACACAGAATGTGTCTGTGCCATGCTAACACATTCCCAAACTGACCTTGTTCTAGGCATTGAAGCAGAAAGGAGGCTGACCTTTAAGCTCAAAGTCCCTGGGGATTTAGGCTTATCCCAAACCAGTGAGTACAGGGCTGACCCAGTGATCAAGAGCCCTCAGCAGAAGGGTATGGAAAGAGGGGCTCCCATGTGGCTAGAACTCCTCGAGGTCCCCTAGAGAAGGAGAGCTGAGTGGGTCCCAGAAACTAAAATTTCAGGAAGAACTGCGTCTTCATCCAGCATAGTGAATATTCCTTGCCTGTCTGTCTGTCTGTCTCTACATGAGCTCTCCAGGCATGTGCTGGTTGGCTGGTATAAACCATTAATAATCACACTGCAGATATGTGTTCCTTTACCTCTAAGAGCTATAGTCTGCTTCCTAAGCAAAGACACTAGGCTATTTTATTTCCCTTAGAAATGTGTATGTCTGTTGGTTCAGCTGGCATACCTTTAATGCTAGCACTCAGGAGGTAGAGTCAGGCAGATCTCTCTAAGTTCAAGACCAGCCCTCAACTTGGCAAGTACAGCTAGGGCTACATAGTGAGACCCTGTCTCAAAATAAATTTTATATAGGACTCCATAGTGATTAAATGAGGGGTAAAGGATAAAGTGTCAGCATCTCAGAAAAGGGTAGGAGGCTGGGGAGGTGGCTCAGTGGTTAAGAGCACTGGCTGCTCTTCCAGAGGACCCAGGTTCAAGTCCTATCACCCACATGGTGGCTCAGAATACAGGCTAAGGACAGTTAACTGTGGTTAAGGCCTTCCTGAGTATGGCACTACATTGTCCCATAGGGTCCCTTGGTGATTTACTCAATTCCACCTGCTTCATCCTTGGAGGTTTTTGGTTTTTGTTTTGTTTTGTTTTGAGACAAAGCCTCACTACATAGCCCAGGCTGGATTAGGACCCTCTACATAGACCAGGTTGTCTTAAACTCACAGAGATCACTTGTCTCCTACTGACCCTACTCCATGCTGGCATTAAAATTATGAGTACTGCCGGGCAGTGGTGGCGCATGCCTTTAATCCCAGCACTTCGGAGGCAGAGGCAGGAGGAGCTCAGTGAGTTCGAGGTCAGCCTGGTCTACAGAGAGAAAGCCTGTCTTGAAAAAACAAAACAAAAACTGAGTACCATGTCTGGCTAGCTTTTTTCTTTTCTTTTTTTTTCTTTATATATAGGATTTCATGTGCTGGGCTGGCTAGTCTGGAACTCACTTTGTAGTGCAGGATGACCTAGAACTACTAGTCCTGCCTCCATCCCCCAAGTGCTAGGTTTTCAGACAGGTATTATTGCACTCTGCTTGTCTTAGAAGCTTTTCTAGAAACTGAACCGTCAAGTACAGCATGTATAGTTGATTTATCTTTGGTTTTGCCTTGCCTGACACATGGCCAGGCTCAGTGTTCATCAGTAAAACAACCGTAGTTCTGAGATACATGACACATAAACCCGAGGAATGAAGATCAGTATTACTATTTTAAGACAAAGCTGTTTTCTTTTTTATTGACTCTCTTATCTTAGGTCTACGTCTGCACTTGAAGGAGTACATGTGTGGACGTCAGAGGACAGCTTTTAAGAGTTGGTTCTCAGCCGGGCAGTGGTGGTGCACACCTTAATCCCAGGACTCGGGAGGCAGAGGCAGGTGGATCTCTGTAAATTCATGGGCAGCCTGGTCTATAGAGTGAGTTCCAGGACAGGCTCCAAAGCTACACAGAGAAACCCTGTCTCAAAAACAAGCCAACAATAAAAAGAGCCGGTTCTCACCTTCCACCTTTTGGAAGCAGAGTCTCTCATTTCTGCTGCTGTGCTGTGCACTCCAGGCTGGCTGGCCCGTGGGTTTCCAGACAGTTCTCTCAACCTTCTCACCGTAGGAGTGCTGGGATTACAGATGTCATCACTGCATCCAGCTCTCACATGGATTCTTTCATTGTTAGTGCTCTCACCTGGTGAGCCATCTCCCTAGTCTATCAGGATTATTTTTGTGGCAAGGAACCAAAACTGGTTGGTGTTGCCAGGCAAGGTAGTACACTTCTTTAACCCCAGGATGTGAGAAGGGAGATCGGAGGACCAGGACTTTAAGAGCAGTTTTGGCTACCTAGCAAATCTGAGGCCTAACTGGCAACATGAGACCCTCTTGTCTTAACAAAACCAATCCTTCTCTCTCCAAAAAGAAAAAGAGAAACCTACTTGATGGTAAATGTTTCTAGGAGGGCACATCTGAGTAGGTGTGAGAGGCTCATTCATGCCCATGCCCAGGATGACAGGGACAAAGGAAGGAGGGGCAGTGGTGGTGATCGTGGCAAGGCAGACAGAAAGCTGTCTGTTGAACAGAGGCCTGCACTGGGCTCAGTGATGGCAGGAAAGTGGGGACAGTCCTCAGGAAGTAAGGTCCCTGCACAGCTTACCTTCTTTGTGGAAAAATACCATTTTAATCTTATACATGCCATTCTTTAGCACGCCATTCTGTGGCATTAAATACATCCTCACCTTCCAGAGCTATGACACTTTCCCAGCTGAAATTATGTATCCATTCAACATAACTCACCCATGCTCCTCTGCGTCAGCCCCTGGGGTCCACCACACTATTTCTCTATATCTGTTAAACTGTTAGTTATGGAGAGTTCATATAAGCTAGACAATAGAGTGTTTGTTTTTTCTTGTGTAACTTATTTCATTTAGAATGTCTTGAAAGTTTATCCATGTCAAAGCACAAAAGAATTTTTTTTTCTTTTTTGGCTTTTCAAGACAGGGTTTCTGTGTAGCTTTGGTGGCTGTCCTGGAACTAGCTCTTGTAGACCAGGCTGGCCTCCCGAGTGCTGAGATTAAAGACTTGCACCACTACCGCCCGGCTAAGAATTTCATTCTTTTTAAGGTCTAAATGATATCCCCCAAATGTTTCATTTTATGAGTCAATTCATCTATTGATACACTTTTTAATTTTTTAACCTTTATTTTCATTTGATGTGCATGTTTTGCCTGCACACCACCTGCATGCAGCACTTGTGGCGGTCAGAAGAGGATGTCAGATCCCCTTGGACTACACTTGCAGTTGGTTGTTTGTGGGCATGTAGGTGCTAGGAATCAAACCCCGGTCCTTGGGAAGCCACCCCCACTGATGAACTTTTGGCAATCTTACTTTATGGTTATTGTAAATAATGCTACTATGAACATTGACATACAAATGTCTGTTTAAAGTTGCTACTTTCAGCCAGGTGGTGGTGGCGCACACCTTTAATCTCAGCACTCGGGAGGCAGAGGCAGGCGGACCTCTGTGAGTTTGAGCCCAGCCTGGTCTACAAGAGCTCCAAAGCTACAGAGAAACCCTGTCTCCAAAAAGAAAAAACCAACTCTTGGATTACAAACCAAGGATTGAATTTGCTAAGTCATATAGTAATTTTGGGGAGCTTTGAGGGATGTTAAAAACATTTTTTTTTAGATTTTATTTATTTGTTATTTTTGTTTTGAGACTGGGTCTCACTATGTATCCCTGGCTGTCCTAGAACTCACTATGTAGACCAAGCTGGCCTCAAACTCACAGAGATCCTCTGTACACCACTATTCTAAGCAGAGATTTTATTTGTTTTTATGTATATGAGTGTTTATCTGAATAAACATCTATGCACCTCATGCGTGCAGTGCCCACATAGGCCAGAAGAGTGCACTGGATCCCCTAGGACTGGAGTTAAAGAAGGTTGTGAGCTGCCATATGGGTGCTATGAATTGAACCCCAAGTCCTGTAGAAGAACTGCCAGTGCTCTTAACCAAGAGCCATCTGTTGAGCCCCCACTTACACATAATTTTTAAAAATAATAAGGACTGACACTCAGGAGGCAGAGACAGGTGGATTTCTGTGAGTTCCAGGACAGGCTCCAAAGCCACAGAGAGACCCTGCCTCAGAAAATCAATTAATTAATTATAACTAGAAAGATGGCTGCGCATTAAGATCACAGGTTGCTTTTCCAGAGACCCAAGATTCGAATCTCAGTACTCACAATATAGCTCACTACCATCCATAACTCCAGTTCCAAGAGCCCCTACAACCCTCTTCTGACCTCCATGGGCACCAGACACACATGGCACACACACACACACACACACACACATATATATATACAGGCAAAATGTTCACACACATAAAAGAAATCTAAAAAAAGTTTTTAATTTTTTTGTATATGTATGTGGAGTGGGGAGAGAGTCCCTGTGAGCGCAGTGTGGGCAGAAGACATAAGAGGGTGTCACATCCCTAGAGCTAGAGTTACAGGTGCTTATGAACCCACATTCTTAACTGCTGAGAGGTCTGTCCAGCCCATTTTTATGTTTTTTGTTTGCCATACTGGGTATGAACTTAGCGCCTCCTTCATGTTATGTAGGCCATGCATGCTACATTTCCAACCTGTATGTTTAAACTTTGAAGAACTGTTCTGTTTCCCACGACACCTACATCATTTCATAGCCCCATTAGCAAAGTGCAAGAGGTCCAATTTCTCTGCATCCCCATTGACACTTGTAATTTTCTTTGTTTTGTTTTCAATAATAGCCATTCATTGAGAAGTCCAGGAGATTGTAAAGCCTTAGTTAGACCACAAAGAGAACTTTCTGTTTGGGGCAAGAAGAGCTCAGCGTTTGCAAGGGTTTACCGAATGCTCCATCCGTCCTCACAGGCTTCCTAGGAGTATAAAACTCTTCGGGTCAGCCCAGGAGCTTGTCTCTGACCTCTGCTTCTGACATCCTCCTGGCTTCTCCCCTGCAGGTGCCTGGCTGCAGCAAGCCATGCTCTGAGTCATGCCCAGGCCCGGACAGCCTCGCCCATCGTCTGGGCCTCCACGCTTGGGTCCCTGGGAGAGGCCAACAGAGCTATGCCTGGAAACGAATGATGAGCGCTCCCAGCCCCCACCAAGCCGCCGCACCCGCAGGCCAGACCCCAAGGACCCTGGTCACCACGGGCCAGAGAGTATCACCTTCATTTCAGGCTCTGCAGAACAGGCCACCGAGCCCCCAACCTGCTGCCTCCTCTGGCGCCCCTGGGGGTGGGACTGGTGCAGGGCTGCCTTCTGCTTTCGCCGCTGCAGGGGTTGCCTGCAGCGCTGTGGGGCTTGTGTGCGGGGCTGCAGCCCCTGCTTATCTGCTGGGGACCCCACTGAGGGGTCTGCCGAAGCCGCCTGGGTCAAAGAGCCCAATGGTGTGCCACCCAGCCCGGACCGTGCACCTCCCAGCCGCCGGGATGGCCAGCGGCTCAAGTCCCCTATGGGTAGCAGCTTCAGCTATCCTGACGTTAAGCTCAAGGGCATTCCGGTCTACCCCTACCGCCATGCCACCTCCCCAGTCCCTGACTCGGACTCCTGCTGCAAGGAGCCCCTACCCGAGCCTCCTCCCACACGGCACAGCCTGCCCAGTACCCTCCCCAGCAGCCCCCGCGGCTCCGAGGAGTATTACTCCTTCCACGAGTCGGACCTGGACCTGCCCGAGATGGGCAGTGGCTCCATGTCGAGCCGGGAAATCGACGTGCTTATTTTCAAGAAGCTGACAGAGCTATTCAGTGTACACCAGATCGACGAGCTGGCCAAGTGCACGTCGGACACCGTGTTCCTGGAGAAGACCAGCAAGATCTCAGACCTGATCAGCAGCATCACACAGGATTACCACCTGGACGAGCAAGACGCCGAGGGCCGCCTGGTGCGCGGCATTATCCGCATCAGTACCCGCAAAAGCCGTTCCCGCCCACAGACCTCCGAGGGGCGCTCAGCACGCTCTACGGCCCCTGCTGCTGCCCCTGATAGTGGCCATGAGACCATGGTGGGCTCTGCCCTCAGCCAGGACGGTAAGTGTGCCCAAGTAGGGAAGCTCTGGCTTATAGGACGGTTGGGCTGGGCTGGGCTCTTTGTGGGGCTTACCCGTAGCCCCACATCTCTAAACTCTTGGGCACAATGAAGCTGAGAACTGTAGGGAACATGCAGACTCAGTGGCCATTGCACTGTCCCCAGCATTCATTCATCAATCCATTCATTCATTCATTGCATCTGTCAGGCTCCTTTCCCCTATTACTATACTACTTGGCAGAGCAGCTCCCAAGCCTGGACTGAACAAGGGCCCAGAACTCAAGAATTTGGACCTCTGCAGTAAACAAGAAAGGCTAGTGATAGTTCACACTTGTATTCCCAGAATTCTAGAGGTTTGAAGAAAAAGGACCACCAAGCGTTCCAGGCCAGCCTGGGCTACAGAGACCTTGTTTCAAAAAACAAAACAAAACCCCAAAAATTTGCATCACTGACCTGGCCTAGCCAAAGTCCCACCTGTCCACTACACACACCCATGTCTTAAGCATATTTCTCTAGCCTGTGTCCCACAAGCACCCTTCTTCACTGAGCTGCTTTATACATTGATAATGACCACTGTCTATTCATACTCCTTCCCTAGAACTGACAGTGCAGATCTCCCAGGAGACAACAGCAGATGCCATCGCCAGGAAGCTGAGGCCATATGGAGCCCCAGGTGTGGTCCTGACCTGACCAGAGGGTGGAAAACTACACTAGGGGCCCTTCCCATGACCTTCCAGCTTACTTTGGGGGTGGGTGAGGATGGGATCAGAAATGGAAAAAGGCCTGAGCAACCACATATCCACTGCAACCGTGGAAGCTGGCTTGAAGAGAGAAGGTTCCCAGAATAGAGCTAAAAGTGATTGGGGAGTAAGCTGGACAGCAGGCCTTCCATCCTGCAGCTGTGAAGCTCCCCTTATGATGTCTACTGCTGTCCTCTGGGCCGTCACAACCCCAGGAGCAAGGTCATTCCCCTTTCACAGACAACTGCTGGGACTTGAACACTAGGAGTGGGTCGCCCAGGCTATTACTGGGCCCAAGCCCTGCTGTTCTAGTCTCAGCAGGCTTCTCCCTGGCTGAGCTCCTTCCCCTCTCTGAGCCTCTGCTTCCTCCTCCAACCAGGGTATCCAGGCAGCCAAGACTCATCCTTCCAGGGCACGGACACAGACTCTTCAGGGGCACCTCTGCTGCAAGTGTACTGCTAACCCCCACTGGCCCAGCAGTCACAGCCCCTCTTGGAAGCATAGCCAGCGGAGTCGAGGAACCAGGACCCCTTTGTGTGGAGGCCATATCCTGAGCTCAGAAGCAGTGACCTCTGGCTTCTTTTGCTGAATGACTTTAGACCACATACATTTCACAGGACCATGGTGCCCCCGTCTTCTGCCTGTTCAGCTGGACTCACTGCTGCCTGGGCCTGTTCCTTCCTGTGAGCTGAAAGCAAAGTCTTGGGAAGTAGCTTCCCAGTTCCATTCCCATGTTACCCTAAGCAATTATGGAAACTACATAGGTTGGGTTGGGGACAGATGGCCTCTATATGTGATTCTCTGGGCAGTGCCCACCTGTTATATTGCTGAGCAGTTTGTACTGATCTTGGCTGTTCTGTATTGTTAACACGACCACAGTTGCAAGTACACCAGCCGGCTCATTAGAGTTACATGGTTCTCCCTGTGCCGTTTGCCCCAATTGCTGTTCAGCATTGTGGAGTAGAAAGGCAAGATAGGAGCAAGACAGACCGTAGCTTCGCTTCTAAAAGATAAACAATCTAGGGCGGCTTTGTCTGGACTGCCACTCTTCCATGGTCTGGCCACCCCTCATCACTTATCAGGAACCCCTCTCGCCTCTCCCTGGTGTTAATACAGCACTCTGGTTTTCACCTTATCCTGCTCTTGCCATCAACTTGAGAGAGCCTGGTGTTCAAAGACATCCTTGTGGCTAGCAACAGGCACCAAACTCGGCACAAAAGCAGGCTCCCCTCATGTGGTCACCATCCAGGGCCCTTAGCTGCTCTTTCCAGGTGCTGGACCTGGTACAGACCTAGCATCACAGCTACTTGAGGATGAGGCAGAAGGGCTACAAGTACAGGGTCTATTAGATTAGCCAGGGCAGCTCTTCAACCTATTACAACAAAGTAAGGCCCCATCTAAAGTTTCAGCAAGCTCTGGGCTGACCTGCCTAGCCCAGTAACCACAGGCTAGCAAAAGGGGCCATTCTTTCCCAGCTTCGTCCTTTACATTGTTTACTGTTTAGGACACCCTTTGGAAAGTGGTAAAACTATCATTTATCTAGTTTCCCAGGGGACAACAGCTGACCCCTGGGGCTGTGACCACAGGCCCCAGGTATAAGTATAGCAACTGAACTGGCCCTTTTCTTGGGAGCTGCTGTTATATAGATTAAGGCATGAACAGAATGACCAGGTAGGGGTGCAGCTTGGTGTTGACTAGCATATCTGGGGTCCTGGCTTTGATCTCCAGTGCTGCAAGAGGAAAAGGGGGTGTTCACATGTAATCCTACCTAGGAAACCAACAAGAGGATCGCTGAGTTCAAGGCTAACCAGGGATACATACCAAGACTCAGCCTCAAAAAGGAGTATAGTACCCATACGATGGCTCACAACCATCCCTAACCCCAGTTCAAGGTAAACAATGCCCTCTTCTGACTGCTGTGGGCACCAAGCATGTAGACGGTACATATACGTACATATACATACATACAGGAAAACATTGGTTCACAATCTATAATTTTTTTTAAGGAAAAGATTACAGAACAGGGGAAAGCAGAGTAAGAGTGTTAATGGTCCCTAAAAGCTAGTCTTGGCCCAGAAACCAATTCCCCAACAGCTTTGTGAAGCTTTGCATTCTCAGAAAAGGGTTTAGCGAAACAGCTGGGTAACTTTACCTTGCACAGCCCCTGCACTCAATGACCCCCTACCCTCCAGTGGAAGCAGAGGCTCCAGGGCCAGATGTGAGCAGAAGTGCCTCCTGGGCCCTTTACTGCATAGGTAGGTGCTGGCGCTGAGAGAACAGGTCAGAGACAAACGGTGGGGCTCCACTGGACTGTACCCTGCCTTCCCAGCTCCCACACCTATGCGATGCCACCCCGGCTTTATTACTCTTCTGTCTCAGCACGGTCTAGTCTAAATACTCAATTCTGGGACTGGGCTCCTGGTAGTACACAGCTGTTGTTAGATCTTGTTGGATCATGGGTCCCTTTGGGAAGCTGTAGCTTCTGCTCAGAGCCATACACGTGGCAGGTGAGGTGGCTCAGAGTGGAAAGGCACTCATACAAACTGGACAATCCAAGTTCCATCTCTGGAGCCCACATAAACATGCAGAGAACTCACCCACAAAGTTATCCTCTGAACTTCATACATGTGCTGTAGCACATGTACACATACAATAAAAACTAAAGCAGGCCAGGTGGTGGTGATGGCACACACCTTTAATCACGTGGGGAGGCAGGTAGATCTGAGTTCGAGGTCTACAAATTAAGTTCCAGGATGGCCCAGGATACAGAGAAACCCTGTCTCTAAATAAAGCCTGTGTTGCCATCCCCAAGTCATGGAGGATCTGAGATCCCGAGTGAAGAGCCTGCCCTAGTAGGTAGAATTCTACACAACAGAATCTAGGCTAGAAGCCAAAACCCCAGGTCCCTGTTGCTAAAGGGAGGACACAGAGGGAGTAGGGTAAATAGTTTTAATGTGAAACAGGCCAAATGGGGAGGAGGAGACCCCCAACACCCAGCCCATCTCTGGGGAAGCCTTGGAGCTCACATGCCTGGGAAGTCCCATGCCTGCCCCAGCCCTAAGGTTCCCAGGTCCCAGGAAATGGTGGGAAAGGAAGTTTAGGGGCTCAGTCCCAAGAGTTCAGGAAGGCAAACACAGGAGCTAGTTGAATTTGGCTTTGGAGAAATCCATCTCTGGGTGCTGATCCATGAACCTGGGAAAGAGAAGTATAAGACTGAAGTGAGCTGTTCATCTCAGCCTAGCCTAGTCCTGACCTCCTCAGAACCCTGACCTGGGGCCAAGCCACGTGGGCCTCAGCTGAAGGCCATTTCAACCCTGGAGGCTGGAAGTGGCAAGTGCCAGCAGTGGCACCAGTTTCCAGTAGGTGTCAATAACCGCCTTTTACCTATTGCTTCCTACTCTTAAGGTAGCCTTGTCCTGGAGATGACCCTGGCAAGTGGTCAGGTTAGCTAAGCAAAGGCCATAGAACCATGAACTTGGCTGGTTCGTGCTGGAAGGGGACAGGGCAGCCTAGAATCCCATTCAGTGGCCTAAGTCCCCAGTGCAATCCCTGAGTTGCTTACTTCTTCAGGATTTCTTGTTTCTTCTGCTCATCGGAGGTGGGCAAGCCCATGGACTTCTGCCTTTGGTCATACATCATTTTCTCCACCATGCTGCGAGTCTCACTGTCCAGGTCCGACAGCTAGAGAGAGGCGGAAGAGCGTGAACGAAGCACTGGAGCACCTACCCCTCGATTCCAGAAAAGCTCCAGCCAACCAGGACTCACCTTGGAGTTCTCAGGGTTAATCTTCTTGGTATTGATTTCGGGGTCACTGGTAACCAAGCGGTTCCACCATTCCATCTTATTGATCTGAGAGGAGGAGGAAGATATCCATGGAGAAGGAAAGCTCTGACCTAGGAATTACACCTCAACCCTTTTAGAACTAAACTCTCTCCCATCCACATCTTGTATCCAAGCCCCACGCAGGTCTGTGCTGGGGCCAGAGATACAGAAGAACCGGACCTCTGTCCACCCAGCAGCCAGGGAGGATAGATACACAGAGGCCAACAGTTACCAATCAACCCAACAAGAAAGGAAGCATGCAGTGGGCACTCAGCATGGAGGAGGAGGCTAGAGTAAATAACAGGTGGACTAGGCATTAAGGCACCAGCAGTAAACAAGAAGGAAGACAGGTTTTCCTCCTGGCTGGGAGGAAAACCAAGAACAAGGGCACAGAGGTGAGTGAGCGGCAGCCAAGCCACCCTCTGTGCCAGGGAAAGCTGTCCTTGGACTCTTGGCCCTTTTCAGACACCACCTTTATTTACCCCAGCAAATCCCTACCTCTAGGAAGGCAGTGTAGAAGACAATATGGACTTTATGAGGGCAAATCCTTCTATGTTTGTTCACTGTTCTCCATCCTTAGAACAGTGCCCGGCACACAGTAGGTACGCAAGCATGTATGGAACTGAACCCATGTGCAAGCATGATGGGAACAAAGAGCTCAGCATACAAGACTGCTCAACCTGACTCTGCCCATCCTGTGCCAAGCGAAGAACACAGCTGAACTGATGCTGTTTCCTGACTACGAAACAAGGGCAGAGTGAGGAATAGGCCCCCAAGGGCCTATGGGAGCCTTGGGGAGTCAGCTGGTCCCTCCCCACTGTCAGCAGGCTCCTCCCCGCAGTCGGCACCCAGGCTAGGCTAGGCCTCCCCTACCTTCTCCAGGTGCACCGTCACCACTTTGCCATCCTCAATGAGCCATGAGCTCTCCTCCACCTTTACTTCATTGTACAGTTCTCCATCAATGATCGGCGGCTGTCCTTTGAGGCCCACCCGGAGGTGTCGCCGCTGAATGTCCACCACCACGTCCTTCCCCTTCAGCCGGAAGCTGACCCGGAAGGGCACTGCCAGATCGAGTTCCGACAGGGTCTGGGTCCAGCGATAGTTGGGCAGGTCAGCTCCATTGCCTAGGTTGGGCTTCAGCTTCCCTTTGTCCTTCTCATCTTCCTCCTCGTCCTCCTCGTCAGCATCCTGCTCACAGTCAGAGTGTTCAGTGACTTACCTGACAGACCAGACTTCCACCAAGTCAGGCCCAGAACTGCCACTGGACAAAACAGTCACAAGACAGCAGACCTATGCCGGGTGGTAGTGGCGCACACCTTTAATCCCAGCATTTGGGAGGCAGTGGCAGGTGAATTTCTGTGAGTTCAAGGCTAACCTGGTCTCCAAGAGCTAGTTCCAAGTTATGGAGAAACCTTGTCTCGAAAAACAAAAAAAAACAAACAAAACAGACAGCAGACCTAAGCATAGCAGACCTACACACTCCGGGCCACTGAGAACCGAAGGTAAGAACAGGTTCTGATCTCTGCCAGAAGGGTTCAAAGTGTGTCATGTGACAAAGGATATGGAGTCCACTGACCCTCAGCTCACCCTTCATGGTGCCCTCTGACTTGTGAGCATGTTAGGAAATATTTTAAGTGTATGAGTGTTTTGTTTGCATGTATGTATGTGCACCACGTGCATGCCTGGTGCTCAGAGTACAGAAGGAGGCATCTAATTGAAGTTACAGATGGTTGTGAGACACCATGTGGGTGCTGAGAACCAAACCTGGGACCCTTGCACAGGCAACAAGTATTCCTAACCACTGAGCCATCTTTTCAGCCCACTTGTGGGTATTCTTGTCCCAGTCTTTTATTTTTTGATTTTTCAAGACAGGATTTCTCAGTGTAGGCCTGGCTGTCCTGGAACTCACTCTGTAGACCAGGCTGGCC
>LOJH01009268.1:14747-27896 GCA_001685095.1 Ellobius talpinus
TGGAACTCACTCTGTAGACCAGGCTGGCCTCGAACTCACAGAGATCCACCTGCTGATTCCTCCCTGCTGGGATTAAAAACGTGCGACACCACTGCCTGGTTTATCTATCGTCCCGGTCTTAAAGCCATTTAACAAAAAGATTATCACCATCATCACATTATAGACAATGTCTTTCTACATAACCCTGGCTGTCCTGGAACTCAGAGATCCGCCTGCCCCTGTCTCTTGAGTGCTGGGATTAAAGGTTTGTGCCACTATGCCTGGGTTGAAAAAATATTATTTTAATTTCTTTTGAGAAAGGTTCTCACTATATAGCCCAAATTAATATCAATTTCTCTGCCTCAGCCCCCCCCCAAGTGCTGAGATTGCTGGTGTAAGCCGCCAAACTGGCTCTGTTCTATGTTTTCCATGTCTTTGGGGTGTGACCTTGAAGGCTGAGGGCAGGGGAAGGAGACGAGGGAATTCTGTCAAAGGGAGGAAGGTGATGCCCAGGTCCCTGCTAATCTATCTTACCTGCTTCCCTGGTGAGTCAAGGCTGCCATTCTTGAGCTGGACCTCATGATTCTGGGCATCCTTTTTCTGCAACAAAGGGCACACAGGGCACACAGGTGGGACAGAGCCCTACTTTCCAGAGCCGATACAGTCAGGGATGGGGCAGAAGTGGAAGCCCAGCCTCACCTGGTCAATCTCCAGCTGCAGTCTCTCTGCTTCCTCATCAGTCAGCTCCTTGATCTGCGGCCCCAGGGTCTCTGCCTTGGCCTCCTTGGCCAGCCTGGCTGCCCGCTCTGCCTTCTCCTGACGCTCAGTCTCCTGCCGAGCTCGCTTCTCTCTCCGGGCCTTCTGTGCCAGCTGGTTGTGGTGGTTAAATGACTGTGTGATGAGCTAGGGAGGGCAGTGAAACATCAGAGCAGAGGGCAGTGTCCTAAGGCCCAGGGACAAAGCCCTGCCCGCCTCTACCTTACAACTGCTGCCAGATACACAGCTGTGCACCGGTGAGGACGGTGCTGGTAGCTGTTTCTGTTGCAAGCAACTCAGCCCCCTTAGGAAGCCTCCCCTAGCACACAGGTCTACACTTCCTATTCCGTCTCTCTTCCTGCCTATATCCATCTTAGGCATACAACCCCAGAAGGCAGCACTCCCCAAAGGAAAGAGACTATTTCCCTTCCTAAACAGAGAGCTTCTGATTTCAAGTTGCTTCACGTTCACTGAGGGGGCCTCCCATGATGCTTCAACCCCAGAACCATCTAGATGTCTGCCACCCAGGGCTTACCCCCATGGCACCTGTCACAGATCTGAACTATGACCCTGAGCCATCCCCATCTCTCTTTAAAGGCAGCCTCAGCAGATGCTGCTCTCACTTAGATTGAGGTCTTTGTCTTACCGGCCAGCCTCCAGGACCAGCTCAAATGTCTCGAGTTTACCTAGCAGGCTCTGAACAGACCCTTAGAAAATGCAATTTTCTGTGGTCATCCACATTCAATACACAGTGCACACCTGAGGTCTCCCAGAGCAGCCACCCCGTGATCAGAGCTCAATTAACCATCTGTCAGGCACCTCCATGCCTAAGATGGAGGAAGGATGCAGCTTCTGAAGTCACCCATGGCCTCCCACACCCAAAGTCCTGCCAAATGCTCCCAGACTCTCATTCATCTGTGACCCCCAGCCCCATGCCGCCCTGAGTAGCTTCACCAAAGTGTCAGCAAGTTTGAGATGGGAGCAAGAGCAATGAGGCGCGCAGAGGCCGCGCCACTGTGGAGAAAAACAGGTCATGGAGCAACTGCAGCAGAGCTGTTTCACCACAGCGCCTTGTCCCCAGTTTCTAATCAGGGGGACCTTGAACTCAAGCCATTTGACAATCACTGGTCAAGGAGGGGCAGGAGCAGGGTCCTCCCCTCTTCCAGCCCCATAAATCATGTCACAACCCACTTGTCCTGTTACTTCCTAGCCATGAGAGGTTAAAAAAGGGCAGCGGGGAGCCACCAGGCAAAGGCCAACCATAGCAGCCTCTAACCTTTCTTCCCAGGCCCCTCCCACCAAAGGACACGCTAGAAGTGGCCTCTATGCAGAGGCTGTGGAGGTCACAGGTCAAGCTTCAGTCACTGACACATGGTTGGGAGTCACAGACTGGCAGGTGGGATAGTGAAGTCTTCTTTTAAAGATTCATTTATTTACTTATTTATTTATATGTTGTATCCCTGCCCTGCAGGCTAGAAGAGGGCACCAGATCTTGTTACAGATGGTTGTGAGCCACTGGTTCCTGGGAATTGAACTCAGGACCTCTGGAAGTGCAGCCAGTGCTCTTATCCTGAGCCATCTCTCCAGCCCCCACAGGTGTTTTTCTGACAGAGCTGACAGGGACAAGGATGGTTCCTGGTCTGGCAGGGCACACTTACACCCAAACCGAAGGCTCAAGAGTCTCCTAACGCATTCAAGCAGTGGACAACAGAGGTACACCTCTGGTCAGGGATGTTGATTCTGTCTTTCGGCCCCACCTACCCCCATCTTTCTCCCTTCCCAGACTGGGTTGGAGAGGCATCCTTGACCCCTTCCCTTTCTCAACTTCCAAGCGGCCTCTCAGGCCCCAGGGGAAGACCAAGAGGTTTTAGCGAGGAGATGCCTGGAGCTGGGGTGGAAGAGGTCCACGCCAGCAGGCCCTCACCTAAGGAACAAGCAGAACTGCCCTGGCTTCTCTACACCCTTACCTGTTGTAGGGTATTTTTACACTGTGAAGATGCGTCACTGTGAGTGGTTTAATAAAGAGCTGAATGGCCAATAGCTAGGCAGGAAAGAATAGGCAGGGTTTCTGGGGAGAAAGAAAACTCTGGGAAGAAGAGAGGTGGGGAGATACCAGAGAGACACTGAACAAGATGGACATATGGCACAGAGCAGAGGTAACTGAGTCACGTGACAGAATGTAGATTAATACAGACAGAGTAATTTAAGAGCAAAGTGGGAAAAAGCCTAAGCTAAGACCAAGCTTTTGTAATTAACTCTCCATGTCATTTGGGAACTGGCAATCCAAAGACAGTCAACAAGAAAGCTTGTTACACTGACCCATCCCACAAACCAGCACCCTCGGCATCCTTTTCCTCCTTGGGAGCTCCTCATTTTGAGTGACAACAGTGCCCAAGGTCAGAGCAAAGCATCACCTATGAAGACCCACTTGGTACCAGCCTTAAGCATCTGGCCTGCAAAGCAAGAGCGAGTGTGCGGGGCACGCAACCTTTTCTCTCAGTAACTTCTACACCTCTGCACCTGCTATTTGCTTTACTTGGGACAGCCTTGTTCCGTCCACGATTCCCCGCTGAGGCTTTCAAGCCACATTTTCTGTTTCTCACCAAGTCAAGATCCCTGTCTTAAGAACAAGGCCTCTGAACAGCACCTAACTTTGCCATCAGCTGCTTCCTCACTTGAGAGGAATCAGGAGGGCTGGGCCTCATGCCCTCTGAAGCTGGATCCTGCCTGAGCTCTCTCTGCAGCATCTCAAATACCTCAACCACCTTCCTGAATGCAGAATAATTTTACACAACACCTTTCACTAAACTGCTAACTGGAAGTACATCTGTTCAAACATTTACAGAATTTACAGAATTTTTCTGAAGATCAGTGACACGACCAGGTGTGGCTGCACTCCTGTGGTCCCACATTCCAGAAGCAGAAGAGCGAAGGTCATGTTTGAGGCTACTGTGCTCTCCATATCAAGACTGGGACTAGGGGTGAGGGCAGATATACACCTCAATGGCATAACAATCACCTAGCATGGCGCCTAGCCTAAGGGTTAGTCCCCAGTCCCACACACAAGCACTTAAAAGACAAAGAATGGACAGCCAAGGACAAACAAAAAGGAGGCAGTCACCTAAGCAAGTAGAGGGATCTAAGAGCACAGTGACGATAGCATGACAAACTCCCAAGATGGAAGCTGACAGCAGTTCACATGGGGCCTAGAGCCAGGGAGGAGATGGAATCTCACACTAGTATCAAAAGAAAAACTGGGCCGGGAATGGTGGCGCACGCCTTTAATCCCAGCACTCGGGAGGTAGTCAGGCAGATCTCTGTGAGTTCCAGGCCAGTCTGGTCTACACAGTGAGTTTTAGGACAGGCTCCAAAGCTACGCAGAGAAACCCTTTCNNNAAAAAAAAAAAAAGCCAAACTGGCCTGTGTCCTTTGACACAGATTTCCCTCATGATTTGACTTGGTAACAACCCTGGAACACCCAAGCCCATGAATTTGCTTTTTGGGGTTGTTTTTGTTGCTTTGGTTTTTTTTTTTTTGAGGGAGGGAGGTTTTGAGACAGAGTTTCTCTGTGTATCTCTGGCTATCCTGGAAATTGCGCTGTAGACCAGGCTGGCCTCGAACTCACAGAGATCCACCTGCCTTTGCTAGTGCTGGGATAAAAGGTGTGTGCCACCAGTGCCCGGCAAGTCCTTGAGTTCTAACAGTAGAGCAAAAACCCACCTCATAGGCCACCTTGGAAACATCTGCAGGAGTGGACAGTGACGGAAACTTCCAGACACAGGAGAGATGGTAGAATAGCACTGAACGGTGGGCACAAGCATGGCCAACCGCTGAAGGTTCCGGAGAGAACACCCACCATTTCGTCCTTCCTGTCTAAGCACAATGAGTTCTAGGGCATAAAAACCATCTATCTATAGAGTAAAGACACACTACACCGACAAGGGGGACATGAGCGACAGCAAGAAACCAAGTCTTTGACCAGGTTCCCGACACAAAGCTCCTAAGTCCTTGGTATTTCCAGACAGACGGTGCATCTTCTGTTAGACTGAAACTATGTCTGTCAGAATCCTGTCTCATAGCTCAGGGCCGGCTGCTGGTTGCTAGGAAGATGCAGCAAGAGCTGAGGCTGGATCTTACAAACCCCCTCCCCAGTGGAGGAAGGCAGTGGGGAGAACCTGTGAACTGAAGTGGTCGACAGCCAATGATTCAGTAGTCAGTCGCAAGCGCTTACACATGCAATCCCCTGAATGGAGCCTGGACCATTCCTAGCTGCTGAGCACGAAGATCCCGGGAGGAAAGCACGGAGGTACCACACCCTGCCTTTCGCTCTGCTTTTATATGGCTACTCATGTGTGCGTGTGTGAGCGTGTAGGTGCCACTTTCACACCCTGCCATTCGCTCTGCTTCTGTATAGCTATTCCTATATATATATGTGTGTGAACTGTCCTAGAACTATACTATGACTCTCAAACTCAGAGATCCTCTCCTGCCCCTGCCTCCTGAGTGCCTCCCAGTATCTCTCATAATAAAATACAAAGTAGAAGAGTCCAACAAGTACTGCCCCCCAAGCTCCGAGTCTCACGAGCTCTTAGCAAACCTGAGTTTGGGCAAGTATTTGACTTGAATGGTCTGTCAAAGGATTGGGCTTTTTATCTGCTTTAGGATCTCAGGCTGGGCATGGGGGCACTGGCACACGCCTTTCATCTCAGTATTCTGGAGGCAGAGGCAGTCGGATCTCCATATTTGAGGCTAGCATGGTCTACAGAGATAGTTACAGGAGGGCCAGGACTAAACAGAGAAGCCGTGTCTCAAAAAACAAATTAAATAACCCAAAAAACAAAAAACAAACAAAAACAAAAAAACAATGCCGGTAGGTAGTGGCACACACCTTTAATCCCAGCACTCGGGAGGCAGAGGCAGGCGGATCTCTGTGAGTTTGAGGCCAGCCTGGTCTACAGAGCAAGTTCTAGGACAGGCCCCAAAGCTGCACAGAGAAACCCTGTCTCAAAACACCAAAACAAAACCAAACAAAACGAAAAGACTTAATTATGTGTATGTGTATCTTTGAGCTGGCATACACATCTGAGAGTAGGCAGGTGAGGAGACGCTGGTTTCAGGCAGCTGTGAACTCCCTGATGTGAGTGCTGCGGCCAGCCCTCTCCAGGCCCCTCCTGCCTTTGCTCATTCTAAATAATGTCCGTTATCAGGAACATAGGCAGGTGCAAGCAAATCTTCTCTACCTTGCCCAGAAATGGACCCGCTGGGCACGGCAACTCTATTTTTACAGTTGAGGAGCCACTAGGCTCTTTGCCACAAGCAGATGGACCACCCGACATCCCCAATGGCTGTGCACGGTGATTCCAACTTCTGCATGTCTTTGCCAACACTAATTTCCAGCTGTTACGGTCTCTTTTTAAATGTGTACCTGCCTAGTCTCAAACTTGAAGGTTTAAGCCACCCTCCTGCCTCAGCCTCCAGAGAAACAAGCTTTTCCTGTCTTTCTGATGGAAGCCATTTTAATGGGTCTGAGGTAGCAGCTCATTATAACCTGAAAGAAACGGGTAGCAGAATTGTCTGACACAGGACCTAGTGATGCAGCCCAGGTTGCCAAGGATGGCCCTGAACCACCACCTCCTAAATGCTGAGACTACAGGCCTGGCCTGTGTCTATAATATTTTAATTTTTGCTTTCTTTTTTGAGATGGGGTCTCATATCATAGATCTAAATTCACTATGAAGCACAGGCTGGCTCAAATTTAGGGCTAAGATTACAGGCATGTACCACTATGCCTGGTTTTAAGCTTCAAATTAAAATGTCTGTCCACTCATCTCCCAGCCAGATAAAAACTTTGTGGGGCTGGGGAGTGATTCACAGACAAAAAGCAAGCCTATAGCAGACGGTCTCCATGGTGTTTCTATAGCTCAGCCCGGGACTCTGAAGAATGTAAAACACCCAAGCCGACCTCCTCATCCACAAAATGGGGGTGGCTGACACCCAGGAAACTGCCCAGGAACCATACATAGGAAGTCCATGAGCACAGGACCCAGCCAGGAGCGGGGCCTCCATGATACCCCCCTCCCCAGCCCCTCTCTACCAGCATTCTGCTCCGGCTCAGATAAGCCAGGCCAGCCTTAGACCCGCCGAAGGAAAAGGGGTCCCCAGCACTCACCTTCTCTGCCATCCCCTCTTCTCCTCCAATAAAAAAGTCTGTCTTGCGTCGAAGAAAGCTGAAGAAGGTGTTCACAAGCTGAAAGACAGAGGGAGAGGCTGAGCCCTGGGGCTCAGGATGGGGTCCTCAGCTGCAAACAATGTTCTAGCTTAGGAGAAAATCTGAACTTGAGCTTTACCTCTGAACCTCTCCCGACAGCCAGCCTCCCCACCAAGCCCCACAGCCCCTTCTGCAGGACCTTCAGTGTAAAGCACAAACTCTCATTTCTTATGTGCATACATACACATTCCTCTTCACAGCGAGGCTGGACCAGTCAGACATGCTTCCTCTACAGCCAGGACTTGAAATGCCTGAACCAAGCAAGCCTTCATGGTTAGACAGTAAAGCCCATCAAGAGGTCTAGAGATGGCTCACTGGTTAGGGTCCTGTCACGCAAGCCTGACGGCCTGGGCTCCACTGCTCAGAACCCACAGTAGAAGAAACAGCTCCTGAAAGTTGTCGTCTAACTGCCACACGCATATATAAACACACATGTGCTGGGCGGTGGTGTTAGACACCATTAATTCAGCACTCAGGATTAATTAGGGATTAGGACGGGACTCAAACGGTGACTGAACCATGAAGAGCATTTCCTGCTCTTGCAAAACAACCTGGATTCAGTTCCCAGCACTGAGATGGTTGCTCATAATCATCGGTAATTCCAGATCCAACAGCCTCTGCTAGAGTCCATGGCACCAGAAACACACAGTGCACATGCACACACTCACACACATGCACGCACACACTCATACATAAAAGCACAATCACACATGCATGCACACACTCACACACATAAGGTAAAAATAAGTTAATCTTTTTAAAAAGAGCCCATAGGAGCATCTGGCACAGAAAGACCAGCTCACAAAGGCCAGAGCAGGAATCCCCTGAAGCTCATGTGACAGGCCGTTGAGTTGTGAGCTGCCTGACGCTGAATGCTGGGAATCAAACTCGGGTCCTCTGGAAGAGCAGTATGGGCTCATAACTCAGCCATCTCTTTAATTTAACCCCTGTAGGTTTTGAGACAGGATCTTACTACATAGCCCTGGCTGGTCTCAAACTCAATTCACCTGCCCCTGCCTCCCAAGTGCTGGAATTAAAAATGTGCAGCGTCACGCCAGATAAATAATTTAAAAAATAAAATAAGGATAACTGTGTGTGGTAGCACTCAGGAGCTGAGGGAGGAGGACCATGGGTTCGCGGTCAGCCTCAGCTAGCCAGTGGGACACCATCTCAAAAAAGCAGAGGGTGATTTTATTTCCCTAGTGTTGTTCTAGCTATTTTTCCTGTTGGTGTAATTAAAAGCAGAAGCTTGGGGCAGATGGTCCTCGGGAAGCTGAGAGTAAGGCTGGCGTTCAGTTCACTCTCCTTTTGTGACAGTGAACCCTTGGGAGCATCTGACACAGGAGAGATGGGCTGGCGAACGGCAGACTTCCTACATACAAAGGGTCACCAGCTGATGACCTAAGGTAGGCATCTTAGGGTTTAGACTTCACTCTGATACAGCAGCACGCACTGAGTAGAAATTAAATCTATGTGGTCTTTCCTGGGCTATGTGTACAGATGATGATCGGCGATCCTAGGCAGCCAGAGTCAGCCCGGCTGCACTGGACTGCTGAGCTGGGATGTTCTGAGGTTCGCTGTTATCATCGGACTCTCCATGGATATCCTCAGCTTTCTGTTGTTTCGAGACAGGGTTTCTCTGTGTAGCCCTGGCTGTCCTGGAACTTGCTGTGTAGACCAGGCTGGCCTCAAGCTCAGACCTTCCTGCCTCTGCCTTCTAAGTGCTGGGATTAAAGATGTATGCCATGATGCATGGCAGTGTTTGTCCTTTCTTATTTCACTTAGTATAAATGTCTTCAAGGTTCATCTATGGGTCTAAATTTGACATAAGAACTTACCCCACTGTGAAATCCCTACTTCTAGGTACTTTAAATTCATTGAAACAGAACGTGAACTCACTCCCAAACCCATTTTGTTAGTTTAGGGGAATGGAGACAAAGAGGCTTTTCACTATGGTGATGTTTGTGCTGTAACAAAGTTTGCCTGATCAGTGTGGAGCAAGTCACTAATTAGCCATAGAGGCCAGGCAGTGGTGGCACACACCTTTAATCCAGCACTCGGGAGACAGAAGCAGATGGATCTCTGAGTTCAAGGTTACACTGGGCTACTGAAGATTGTAGTGGTATTTCATTTGTATTTTAATAAATAAGGCTGGCATTAAGTTCAGGGAGTAAAACAGCCACACTGATCGGCCTTACAGACCAGACCAGGCAGTGGTGACACACATCTTTAAACCCAGTAGCCACACTAGTTTGCCACAGAAACCGGGTGGTAGTGGACACTTTTAATCCCAGCATTAGAGAGGAATTTAAAGTGGGAGGAGGCAGCTCTCACACACAGTCTCATTCTGAGATGGCTGGAGGCAGGATCGCCATTTCAGACTGAGGTCGAGGTAAGAACCAATGGCTGGCTGTTTCGCTTTTCTGACCTTCAAGATGAATCCCAATTTCTGCCTCTGGGTTTTTATTAATCGTGCTACAGGAGATTGATCCAGTCTCAAAGAGAAACAGCCAGGTGGTGATGCCTCACACCTTCAATCCCAGCACTAGGGAGGTGGAGACAGGAAGGGATATGGCTGGGCGGAAAGAGGAATAGAAGGTGGGAGGAGACAGAAGATCAGGAATCAGACTAAGGATTCATACAAAGTGGATCACCCTTCTGGCCTGAGGATTGGGTAGAGTGACTAGTGACTGGCTGCTCTGCTTCTCTGATCTTCAGGCAAGCTGTATTTGTTAAACCACAAACAAAATATCACCACAGTTCACATTTGCAGGTCTGACACTCTCTCCCACTTGGAGGGATTCAGAAGTCCTTGGTCAACACAAGCACCTGGAGAAAGACTTGGAATGTGTAGTGACTGATTTTTATGTCAACTTGACATAGGCTAAAATCAGGAGAGGAGTAAGCCTTGGTTGATAATATGCCTCCGTAAGACTGGGCTACCCCCCCCAGCCTGCGGAGCATTTTCTTAATTACTGATATGGAAGGGTCCAGCACACTGTGGGTGCCCCCTCCCCCAGTGATGGTCCTAAGTTCTCTAACAAAGAAGGCTGAGTAAACCATTAGGAGCAAGCAGGAGAACCCCTCCATGGCCTCTGCATCAGCTCCTGCCTCCAGGATCCTGCCTGCACTGCTTTTGATGATGAACTGTTATACGGAGTTGTGAGTGAAATAAACCCTTTCCTCCCCAAGATGCTTTTGGTCATGGTGTTTCAATGCAGTACAGCATCCCTAAGACCTAATGGAAAGCTAAATGAAAACCCACCCCCAGCGACAGACGAAAGGGGCCTATCTAGGTGAGGGACTTCGGGTCTGATTTCGGGTAAACCTGTCACTCTCTGACCCTCGGGTACTTGTAGAATCAAAGTACTGTCAGAACCACCGTAGGCTTTTCCACCTCTGCCTGCATTTCCATTTGAGGTGGGGGGAAAACCCAAAAAAACAATTAACAGCATATGTATCTTTGTGGCTCATAAACCATACCCACAATGTTAACTAGGTCTGGTCACTCAACATCACCTATGGGCTATATATTTGGGGGTCTCACTATGTACCTGACTGGCCAAGAACTTGCTTATATAGAGCAGGCTAGCCTCTAACTTGTAGTAATTCTGCCTCTTCCTTCCCAGTACCAGAATAACAGTTATGTACATCATTCAAACCCTAAGGTATACTTACTTTTTTTTTTGTTTTTTTTTTTGAGACAGGGTTTCTCTGTGGCTTTGGAGCCTGTCCTGGAATTAGCTCTTGTAGACCAGGCTGGCCTCAAACTCACAAAGATACACCTGCCTCTGCCTCCCGAGTGCTGGGATTAAAGGCGTGCGCCACCACCCGGCGCCCATTGTGGCCAGCAAGATGGCTCACTGGGCAAACAGTAATTACCTCAAGAGCCTGGCAACCTAAGATCATGAACCCACATACAGGTGGCAGGAGAGAACTGGCCCCACAGTTGTCCTGACACAAACACCCAATTATAATAATTTGGTTTTGTTTTTTCAAGAGTTTCTTCTCTAAATAGCCCTGGATATCTTGGAATTAGCTCTGTAGAGTAGGCTGACCTCAAACTCAAAATATCCACCTTCCCCACCTGCCTCTGCCTCCCCAGCGCTGGGATTAAAGGCACACCTGACATATATATATAATTAATTAATTAAGCAAGACGTTCTCTTTGTACGTAAGTAACTCCATGAAGGCAAGGACTGGTCTCTGGCTGTGTCTGCATCCCCATGATCCAGTCTTCTGTGTCTTGTACACGATAATGGCAAACACTTGATGAACAAGCCTTATGAACTTTAAAAGTACTACTTCCCTAAAATTCAAGAAAACTAGGAGCCACGCAGGGTGGCGCAATCTGCACTCAGAAGGCAGAGGCAGGAGGATGACCCTGAATTGGAAGTCACCTTATTCTATCTAACAAGTTCTGGGCAAGCCAGGGATACACAGCTAGACCCTGACTCAAAACCAAGAACTGGCATTCTCACAAACTCACAGATTGGGCAACTGAGGTTAGACCATGCGGGACGCTTAACCCCGTAGAAGGCAACTGAGCCGTCTACAGGTCTCCGGTTCACTTCCCCGATTCAAGTTTAAAGAGGCCACGTGCTGACTTCGCCCCGGTTCTCACTACCCCACGCAGTGTGTGATAGGTAGGCTTCACTTCTGGTTAAGATGGAAATCACGTCTGGGAGAGTCGGTCCAGGGATGCCCTAGTGAGTAATCATTAAAATGCAAGCAGAAGCACGCGTGGAGCCCAGAAAGGATGCGGGAAGCTTTGGGGTTACTCTGGAACAAATAGATTGCTCTTGGNGCCAGGTGCCGGGCGCTGATGGCGTGGGAGACTTCGCCCGTGGGGTGGGCGGACCGGAAGCTGGGGCGCGGGGACCAGCTGCGAGGCCTAGGAGAGCCGCGAGGCCGGGGCGGGGGAGGTCTCGGCGATCCACGGCGGAGAAGGGCCGGGGGCGGGCCACGCCGCTTACCTCCTGCACGCCGCCCTCGTGCTGCTGCGCCATGGCCAGCAGCATGCCGTCGAAGCGCTCCTCCTCCTGTTCCCCGCCCATCTCGCTGCGCTCCGAGCTCCACACTCAAGCTCGGCGATGCCCGCGATCCGCACGGTTCGAGTCGGACCCAACGGTTCCCCTCGCTGGCCTTCCGCAGCGGAGCCGGAAACACGCATCGTCCGGGCCGCCTGGCTCCGCCCTCCCCCTGCTCTCCTCCCGCCTCCCCGCCCATCGCTGGCCATTGAGCTCCCGGAACACAGCCCGCTTCACCTGTCATTGGCTAACGGGCCGAGCAAATCAACAGGCGCGACCCTAAAGCGGTGGGCGAGGCTTGCGGCCGCAGAGTTTGGTTTAAGTTGCTATGGTCACCAGATACCTGGGAGCTTTCTAGAAAGGTCTGAGCTCACATCTTGAAAGGGCTGGAAGTTAAAAGAAATTTTGGTCGAGCAATACCTTCAGTTGTCTTTTCCTGCTAGCGGCAGTTGAGACCCAGGAAGAAATCACTCACCAAACCTACTCCATCATGCTGGGCCAGGTTTTTGGAAAAGCACACAGAACTGTAGTTAGCGTAGAGCCCCAGGTTTAGAAACTGTTTGCACTTGGATTAATGCTCTTCCCTTACTGTCTGTAAAACTGCTTTGTATTGGTGGTGAGAATGGTGGTGATGGCTTGCTTTGTTTTGCTGTTGTTGGGAATGCTGTACCGGAGGCAAAGACGAACTTGTGCTCCTTGTCCACCTACCTTCTCAAAGCACTGAGATAGCCCGTGTATATCACCTGATGCCCTGCGTGCATATATTTTTTTTACTTTGTAAACCTGGAAGTGCTACACTGTTGGAAGATTATTACCAAACATTTCCTGAGAGCCCGGCCGTATCTCCCTTCTTGAAATAGAGACTCCTGAGGGTTGAACCTTAGAAGAACATTCCCAAAGAGCAGGAGTTATCTCCCCATCAGACTCGGGTCTCTGAGGGCTGGTCTGTGTCATCTCCCAGTTAGAACCTGTACTGGTTAGTTTTATGTAAACTTGACACTAGCTACCCTCATCAGAAAAGAGGGAGCCTTAATTGAGAAAATGCCTCCATAAGATCCCACAGAGGCCGGGTGGTGGTGGCGCACGCCTTTAATCCCAGCACTTGGGAGGCAGAGG
>LOJH01009269.1:0-10421 GCA_001685095.1 Ellobius talpinus
CAGTCAGGGTTCCCTGCCCTGTGGAATGACCAAGGACCTCCCCCCTCCATCTAAATTTTTAAATGATAGACTTTCTACTGCTTTCATGTGTGTGATGTAAGCTTCTTCTAATTGTCCCAAGTACCTCTGAACTAGGAGCATCTGGCCAGTTCAGTTCTGCTGTGCACCCCTTCCTTTCTCCACTGGGCAGGAAACTGATGAAGAAGCTTCAACATGTGATGACAGGTTATTGATTTGATTAAACTAGAGAGTACTGTGTTTTTAGTCTCGTTTCATTCTTGTGAAAACAGTGGTGACCATCATGGGGGGAAATGAGCTTTAGCAAGGTTACAGAACCTCTTCATTAGTGCTCAGACCCTATTTTAGTACTGACAAGATTTTCTAAAGCCTTCTGTTGTTTATAGTGTTAGGGCATTGTTATCAAGACTCCCAATAGGCGACTTTCCTGACACATTAGCATTTGCTATTTCTTAGTCCTATGATGCACAGTGTTTGGAAGTAATTTTAGCTATTTCTCATTTCACACTGTCATTTAGAATTGTAATGAATGGGGTCACTGATAATGGGTCTGGAATAAATCAGGATGAGAGCTTAAGTTTCATGGCACTCAGAAAAAAAAGAAATAAAAGGAGAAATGAAAAACAAAGCAATTGGCATAATATTCTCTTTTCCAAAGTTTTCATCTGTCTTATGGAGAAGAATTTCTTTTTTAATATTTTGAACTTTCTTTAATATGCAGTTACAGAAATGTAGGTATGGTGCATTACTGCATTACTGATTTAATAACTGTATTTCAATATCTGAATATTTCTTGGTGTCTTGTGTATCCCTGTGACTGGCTCTGCCTTGGGTTTCTTGCCTAAGATGTGTTTGAAGCGTTTATCAGTTCAGGGGTGGAAACAGAGGAAGGAGTTCCTAGGTAATTTGTCAGGAAGTTGCATGCACATAACAATGCTGTTAATTTCTTGCCCTAGGCTAGAGTAGACTATTCTATCTCTTCATTATTAATTCCCATTACTTGGCCTGGGATGCGAAGATTTCCTGGAAATTGAGCACATATCTATATAAACATTTTCTTCTACTCAGCAAGTTCTAGCAATCCTTGAAAAAAATTAGAAACTTTGCTGAGAAATTTAGAGAGATATACCAAATATTCTAGATCAAAATAATAAATGAACATGTGAGGTGGTTTAGGCAATAGGCATTTCTATTTATCTCAGTTTAAAGTGGATGGTGAGACAGTAGGAAAAGGAGGAGTCGAGGGGCATTTGGGTTTGATCTGATCCAACAGTCTGTAGTCTTAACAGAGATTCCAAGGTCACTTTGGAGTTTGTCCCATCTTCATTCAATCAGGTACACAGGAAGTGATTACAAACTTTTTTTTCATCTCCTTGTATAGACCATTCTTACGGCTGTCCTGCAAGGAAGGCTGGCGAATACTATGTGTCTTCTTTGAAAAGGATGAAGCAGCTTAAGGACAACATTCATCATACTTCTGGTGGGCTTTTTTACCGTTTTCATGTGTGCTCTTCTGTTCTGGTGGTATTCTTCTTGAGCACCTGTGGATCTCATGTATACTTGGCTTGCTTCCTGGGATTGCCATTCCCTATATATGTCAATCCTTCTCAGGATGATGTACTTCCCTCAGGAAATATGTATTGCTTTAATGTATTAGTGCAGCATTTTGAGTACACACACACACAGAGAGAGAGAGAGAGAGAGAGAGTGAGAGATGTATGTATGTACAATAATATATTGTATATTCTCCAATTTGGAAAACCGATTTTGTTAAATACAGGAAGCCACAGGGATTAAATGATTGTTGCAGAGCCTCTGAATCTCTGATAATACCTAACCAACTTTCCTGGACTATTGAAGTGTTTCACAGATTGCTTTCCTACATGTGTTGAATTCGAAGCATTGCAGAACCTGTCTTTTGCTAATAAGAACTTATCAGCTTAGCTCATTTGCATAGGGAAACTAAATATGCAGTTAATTTGCACATTTAAAATGTATAAAAAACATTCCCTTGCACACCAGGGGGCTCTAAGTTGCACAAATAAGAAACTTTAACTCAAAGACAACCAGAAAAGCCCATGGATATACAAATAGAACTAATTGGTATTTGGTTTATAGTTCCATGCTGACAACGATTAAGTTAATTATAAGGAACATAGTGCTAAATTACCATCTTTTTCATCCATTTTCTGTAATAGCACGTGCCCCAGAGAGGTTCTGGTTCAAACTCTAGTTAGTCCAAGAATTGAGTTGAAACCATTCCTAAAGTTAACCAGTTAACACATTTCAAAATAATTACTGCCATTTTCAGAGAAAATATGAGATCAAGAAAAGATATAGTTATTCACTAGATCTCCAAATATTTTGACCATATTTCAGTCTTGAAAAAATGAAATGACAATGCTGTGTCCTAAGGGAACATTTTGTGAACAGATGAGGGTTAGTTTGTCTGGAAGCAACATGGCCAGCATCTACTGGTCATATAGGAGGGAAATTAGACTTGAAGCCAAAGTTCTTAGAATGATTCGAAAGGAACTGGGAAGTAAAATAGATGGCAGCAAGAGCAGGCTGTTTGTAAATTAAAACAGTGTGTTACCATGGAGATAATAAAGTTGCCCTTTGAGCACTAGGGAGCAAAAATGGGTACCACGAAGACCTTCGTTACCTTTTAAATTATGAGAGATTTATTCCCAAGTCACTAATGAGACCATTTCATTTGGATTTATTGAAACCATATGAGAATTCAAATCTATTCAACTAATGGAATTTACCAGAAGCAAAGAGAAAATCAGTTTCTCTCACATTTTTGGAAGAACTAGTTTTCAGAATTGGATTTCTTGTTCTGCTTGCAGTAGTGACCTTACAATGAAAATGATTTAGTCCAGTCATCTGTACTGTCCAAGTTCTGGAGCATCAATACCCTGAAAAGGCATGCCCAGAGCAAATAAGCATCCTCACTTGTACCTGGGTCATGAAGCATCATAGGAAGTGACTATTAAATTTATTCTCAAAGAAAGATTTGTAGAATTTATAACAATCACAATCTTTCATTGAGCCCTAACACCCTTTAAAGACACACATCATTCACTGATTGGCAAAGAAATCAGAGATTTTTTAAAGCTAAAAAAGAAGATAAAGACAAATAGGAACGCAAGTTCCTTCCTTTCCTTCCTTTCCTTCTGTCTTTGCTTCTTGCTTCCTGTATGAATCTCAACAAATCATCAACCTGTATGTCCTGTAAATAACAGTTCTAAAATGCAAGTACCCCAGCAATTAGTGGTATGGGATTACACCAGCTGGCCTGCACAAGAGGCAGGAAAGACTGGAACAATTTCCAGTTGTTGTAATCACAAATTTTGGAGGAGAAGCAGAAACAAAATGAAAACTATGTCAAACCACAAAGATTGACAGCACTCTGTTCTCTTTAACTTATAAAACTCCAGTTGCTTCAACTGGAGAATTAACCTGATGTTGCTAAGGCATACACACACACACACAGTAGATGCAGAAAGCCTAAAATCTTTTTCTGAAGCACATATATTGCAAAGATCAAGTTATCAGGCTAGGAGGAGACCAGCAGTACTTTGATGAAAAAAGTTTTTCATTTTTTTTAGAACATTCCCTAATTCATGTATGTGCTGGAGGCTTGCAATCACACATGGCTAACACAACTGATTTGTAAAGCAGCTTTAAATTTGTGTGTGCTTATGAAGCCATGAATGTTGAAACTATTGAGGTGCAATTTATTTCGATTGCCAGACTATCAATGAGATCCTGAGAATTTACATACTAGTGTTCTAAGGCTGCCTAAATATTAAATAATTTATTAAGATATCAAGACCTCGAATACACCATTTCCTTAAAATTTAGCTAGGTTACTAAAAACACACTCAAGATAAATTTGCATGTTTATTTGTTTTTTTATGTTACAAGAAAGACAAACAAACCAACAAACAAAGCCCTATTTCATTCATAGATTACCAAAAAAAAACCTCATGGGAAAATGTAGAACAACTCGAGGAGGGTGGAAAAGGGTTAAGAAGAAGCCTTGGTGGAAATGATTTCTTCACTATCTGCATTGTGTCCTGAAAAGATACTAAGTACTGGGGATGTGCCTCATCACTTAGATCATTTTCGTTTGGGCCCATTTGGGAATACACAGTCCTCTGAGGTTACTGTAAGGATTATGTTTCAGGATCCTCAGTCTCTTCCTCTTTCATGCATTTGGACACATCAAAAGCCAAGGCACATGACTGCTATCAAATACATCCTGTGTATCACACATAAATAATGAGCCCATTCTTCACATTTTACACTTAAGGTCCGTATGCATTGAGCTTTTTGATTACATCACTCTCTTTTGAAGAATGGAAAACTTGCAAGGAAAAGGCTCCTATAGCCTACAGAGGAGTCAATGCTGTTAGCAGAACAAAATTTCTAATGGCTTTATTAATGAAAGATTCACTCTCTCACTGATAATAAATACAGCATGAAACCATGTGGTTGTAACAACAAATGATTCTTTTTTTAAACTCATGCAGCGTTTTGCCTGTCAAAGTTTTGATATTTAAATCCATTACAAGCATAGGATTATAAAGGATTCATGCCCTGTTAGCAAAACAGGAAAAGTAGACATATACTCCCCAAATTTGTTATATCTAGAAGTTACTGGGGAATATAATCTCTAAATTTTTTACCAACCTTTGCAGGGTATCTGCTGGTATTATTGAAAATACAGTTTGACCAAACAGTCTACCATACTGAAATTGTATGCAAATGTTCCATTTTCTTTTCATTTTCAACCACTTGTACTGTGTTGCAGTACACCGTGGAGAGCCAGTAACTGAAGAATCCTCATTTGGCAGTGTGCTTAAATGTCATGCTAGTCAAGAGAAATCTAAGTTAGTGCACATGGCAAGCCCAGATAGATTATGACGATTGCTGTAAGACACACTTTTATTACTTAAAAACAATTAGCTGTGAGATTTCATTCTTCAAAATGCATTCTTTGGTTGACTGAATAATTTCTATTGCAATTTGCCTAGGTAGAACTAAATTAAACCTCAGAATGTTAATGACAGTAGAGGTAGAGAGAACTGAAATTTAGAAGAAGTTTACAATTCATAGTTAAAATTTACATATGCAAATTCTTTTTACTTGATTTCTTGGAACACAAATTTGTATAGATGTATACATTTTATAGAAAAAAATCCATTGGAAGAGGCTACCGTGAATTAAGTAATAAGGTCCTCACATCGCCTGTTTTCTGCAATGCAGAATATTTTAGTTCCCATACACTTCTCTGTGCTTTAATTTATAAGTGTATGCTGAATATAAGAGGAAAATTGGCAGCAGATAAACAGACAAACACAGCATGGTGTTCCTATGTGTTCTTAAAAATGAACTAAAGCACCTAGTCTTATGTATATAAAGATTATTCAGTGATTATGAAAGAAACATGTAGAAGGCCAAAATTCTAGCTTAAGGAATTCAAAGATATGGTTCATTCAAGGACAACATGTCTTCTAGGAAGAAGCACAAAGCCATCCTTGGACATTTCAGATATTGGGAATTCCTCATTGTTTATGTGTTTTCTAGATATGCTGGTGGACGGATGGCAATCTCTTTGTACTCCTTCTATTTTCTATTAGTCTGTACAGTCGGGAATAAAGATTGAGGTCTTTTCCATACTAACCAGAGGAGTACATACTAAAAGCTAATATATCTTTTTAATGACTCAGGTAGGGCCATTGGGTTGGGCAGGAGAGAAATCAAATAACTCTACACACAATAATTAGGGTTCATTGACTCAAAGAGCAGACGGCTCCTTGCTAATTGAAAAAAAAATGCTTTCCCTTTCTCGGTATGGATTTAGATCACAGTTGAAAAAAATGTAGCATCTACCCATGATAGATGGATTTGCTTTAATAATTCTGTTGTTAAAGCATGGCATAAAACAGAGTTATACTGGTAAGAATCTTTCTCAGGGAGTGCTAATTGTAAGCTTCTCTTCCTTTGTTTGTTAGGCACATGGTTGTCATCTTTGACAGGGAGTAGTGACAGATTTCCATTGTGATTTGGCAAATATAAAAAGATGCTTAAGTTTACAAGATTTCTTGTGGAGTGGTGCCTGTGGATTAGTATCAATTCGTACTACACAGCAAAAATGTTCCACAGATTTTAAAAGAGCAATTTCTTTAATCTTTATAAGCATCCACTTATATAGGCACTATTACTCTGATCGTTATAGAAATAAAAAAGCGTAAAATAGGTTAATTAGATATAAAATGGCTACTTTATGAAAAAGTCAAGATATTTGCTGAAGTGACTGTAACCCGATTCAATGTTTTTAATGTTGATATGTACAATGATGAATGAGTTATGACAATTGTGATGTTGATGGTGGTGAGGATGGTGATGATGATGCTATCTATTGAACTCTTGCTGTGTACAGATATTGTACAAATAAGCTATTTGGATATGTTAATTTATTTTATCCTTATCTTTACTGTTTTGTAAAAAACTGACAGAAAGTTGAGACAAATGCTTAATCATTCTAGAGCGAGGTTTCATACCATGAAGAACTTGAAGATTTTTCAAAGGGAATTTGGAGGTGATGGTCTGAATTAGGACGTTCTTGACAATAATTCATGCACCTGTGAGGGGAAGGGAGCCTGAGGCTGGAAGCAGATGAGCATAGGAGATTTCCTTTAGTGAGTGAGTTCTTGAAATTTAGAGGCCTTCCATATTTAGCATCTCAAAAAAGTTGGCAATAATAATGAGATTGTATTATTTGCCAGATTATATAAAAAATGTCTTCTGGAATTATCTAAATTCTTTATTGAATAGGCATATGTGAATATCAGATCTTATGTCCTCACCACAGGAAAACAAAATGGACAGCTATATTCTATTTCATGTCTTCTTACAAACATGCACAGTGGGGTGGGAACCTATCATTTTGGCCATGATATGAGTCCTGCTGGTCTTGGCTTGTAGCTAAGATATATGGAGCAGTATTATAACATTAATAAATAAGTGTAAGAAAGAACACATCAACATTGTTTGATAAAGTATCTTTTCCTTCTTCCTTTTTTTTTCCAAGGCAAGGTTTCTCTGTAGCTTTGGAATTTGTTCTGGAACTATCTCTTGTAAACCAGCTCAAACTCACAGAGATCTGCCTGTCTCTGCCTCCCAAGTGCTGGGATTAAAGGTGTGGGCCACAACCACCTGGCTGAGAAAGCATCTTAAACTACTTGTTTAAAAGATTTGGTAGTTGAGTAAGGTAGTGTTCACCTTTCATCCCAGCATTCCAAGGCAAAGACAGGTGGAACTCTGTGAGCTCTAGGTTGGGCTGACATGTACAGTTAACTCCAGGCCCACTCTCTAGGTTGGGNTGTCTCTGCCTCCCAAGTGCTGGGATTAAAGGTGTGGGCCACAACCACCTGGCTGAGAAAGCATCTTAAACTACTTGTTTAAAAGATTTGGTAGTTGAGTAAGGTAGTGTTCACCTTTCATCCCAGCATTCCAAGGCAAAGACAGGTGGAACTCTGTGAGCTCTAGGTTGGGCTGACATGTACAGTTAACTCCAGGCCCACTCTCTAGGTTGGGCTGACATGTACAGTTAACTCCAGGCCCACTCTCTAGGTTGGGCTGACATGTACAGTTAACTCCAGGACCACTCTCTAGGTTGGGCTGACATGTACAGTTAACTTCAGGACCACTTAGTTAGGGTTTCTATTGCTGTGAAGAGACACCATTACCATAGTAACTCTTATGAAATAAAACATTTAATTAGGGCAGCTCACTTACAGTTTTAGAGATTCAGTCTATTATCATCATGATGGAAGCATGGTGGCATACAGGCAAATGTAGTGCTGGAGTAATAACTGAAAGTCCTACATCTTGAAGGCAACAGGAAGTCCACTGAGATAATTGGTGGTATCCTGAGCATAGGAACCCTCAAAACCCATTTCACAGTGACACACTTCCTCCATCAAGGCCATACCTCCTCCAACAAATCCACACCTCCTAATAGTGCCACTCCCTAAGAGATTAGGGGGGCCAATTATATTCAAATCACCACCCTCACCAAGGCTACATATTAAGACCCAATCTAAATTAATAAAAGGAAAATCATAAAGAAAACTCATGTCTGAGTCAACCATACTCCCCAACCCTCTCGTAAGTAACCCTGCTAAACTCATGAGTTAGATACCTGTGGGAGTTTTTGCTTTGGTATATTGTTAGTGCCCTACTTGGAATCCATTCAGACGTCAATTCCTCCGCTGGAAAAGTCAGTTACCTTGGCCAGTCAAATATAGGTAAGAAAGTGGGGTTGGACAGTTGTGGAGTCAGAATGGGATAACTTGGTGCAGAAGAGAAGCCGCACTCGGGAAAACACAGGGTGCATCACAGAGAAAATGACTCTTCAATTCGTCAGTGTGATCAGATGCATGTTTTTAAGAAGCCTCATTGTTTTTATGTATACATTCTCTCATAGAATGTATCTCATGTTCATATCATTTATGCTCACAGTTAACGGCGATGCAGCTAATCCATCAAAGTGTCTGGGCTTTCATGTTTTTAGTGTCTAACTAGAGCTGTTCATGTTGGACAAGGTATTAGGCATGTACTGACACTAAAGTGCTTTGTAATTTCAGTCAAATTTTCAGTAAAAATGGTCATTATAGCTACATGAGGTTGATGAAAATTTTTATTAGAAAGTATTCACTCTTTTTCTCCATAGGAGGAAAATAGTATCCTATCCTATAGTTCTTGGCATTTTACATGTGTCCTTCTTTGAAGAAGTTTTTCACGAACAGTATTTGAATAGGGGCTTGAAATATGCTGGTGTGGGGGTCACAGTCATTTGTGGATGTGGTCACACTCAATGTGTGTGAGGTCACACTCACTTGTGCTTCTGCCTTTTGCTGTGAAAAGATTATGATTTGGAGTCCAATTTTAAAGTTATGAAACTCATGTGAACAATAATGTGTTTATGAATGAATATTCTTTTGTTTTATATTGTATTTTACTATTGTCATTGTATTGGAGGAGGCCGCTTGTTGGTTCCCGGCTGCTCAGCCCTGAAATAATCACACAGAAACTGTATTATTTAAATCACTGCTTGGCCCATTAGCTCTAGCTTTTTATTGGCTAACTTTTACATATTAATTCAACCCATTTTTATTATTCTGTGTATTGCCACACGGCTGTGGCTTACCGGCTAAGGTTCTGACTTCTGTCTCTGTTGGGGCTCCATGGCTTCTCTTTATTTTATTGTTATTATTAGGGGTGTGTGTGTGTGTGTGTGTGCAGATCATAGGAGAACATCTTTCAGTAGTCACTTTCCTCCTTCTATTATGGAATTTCAGAATTAAATTCAATCTTTATGCCTGTATATGAAGTGCCTTTATTGCCTTAGATGTCTCAGTGGGCCTGAATACTCATGTTTATATTCACTGTAAAATGACCAACACACTACCTGCTTGTCATGACCTTAGGATGTTATTTTATTTCATTTCTTACACACTATACACTATAAAAACTTTAGTGTCAAGATTCTTTGTCATGTAGATTTCTTATATTAGATTTTGATTCATCGTCCAAAAATGAATGAATTAACTCTGAATTCAATGTATTATTATTTCAATGGACATCCCTTTCTCTTTTGAATTGACTAAAATTCATGATAAGTTCAAATTCTTATAAATGTCAGCGATTGAGGTTTGCTGAATTTATAGGTGAATGTGAGTTCAACTCTACTTCAGAATTATACCAGTATATTTTTCCCGATTGGATTTCTTTTTTTAATTGACTTTTTAAAATTTCTTTTACATTTTTTAAAGAAAACGAACTATTTTTTTCATTTTACATACCAATCCCAGTTTGCACTCCCTCCTTTCCTCCCATTCCCTCCACCTATCTCCCCACCTCACTCCCCATCCATTCCTTAGAGAGGGTAAGGCACATTGCTTTGGGGAAGATCCAAGACCCTCACTACTATATCTAAGTGGAGCAAGGTATCCATCCAAAGAGAATAGGCTCCCCAAAAACCAGTACAAACAGCTGGGATAAATCCTGGTGCCACTGCCAATATCCCCATAGTCTGCTCCATGCATTCAACTGTCACCCATATTCAGAGGGACTAGTTTGGACCTATGCTGGTTCCTTTCCTTTCCAACTGGAGTTGGTGAGCTCCCATTAGCTCAGGTAGACTGTTTCAGTGGGTGTCCCCATCATGGTCCTGACCTCTTTGCTCATATTCTCACTCCTCCCTCTCTTCAACTGGACCTATTGAGCCTATAGTTCATGATCCTAAAGAAGCTAAGTAACAAGGTAAATCTTAAGAAAAACATACATAGATCCACCTGGAAAGGGGAAATAGACAAGATCGCCTG
>LOJH01009269.1:16061-28637 GCA_001685095.1 Ellobius talpinus
TGTGAGCCACCATGTGGTTGCTGGGAATTGAACTCAGGACCTCTGGAAGAGAGCCAGTGCTCTTAACCTCTGAGCCATCTCTCCAGCCCCCACTTCTGGTATTCTTAATCCCTCTGGCTCATCTTTTTTTTAAACATAAGACTTGTCATTGTCTATAAATGCAGACTGAGCTTTCATTTTACAGCTGCCCAGACCCAAATAATCACTCATAAACTATATTAATTACAGCACTGTTTGGTCAATGACTCAGGCATATTTCTAGGTCGCTTTTATATCTTAAATTAACCCATATCTAGTAATCTATATATCTCTACAAGGCTGTGAGTTGCCAGTAATGTTATGGCATCTTTTTCTTTTAGAGGCTACATAGTGTTTTCTTGACTCCCCCTGCTCTCTCTCCCTATCTCTGGATTTCCTGCCTGGTTTTACTATGCTAAGCCATTGGCCAAAACAGCTTTATTCATCAACCAATAAAAGCAACACATATACAGAAGGACATCCCATATCATCTCCCCTTTGCTGTCTAATTAGAAAGGAAGGTTTTTAGCTTTAACATAGTAAAATTGTACATGCAAAACAGCTATCAAGCAAGAATTGTATCTACAATATTTATTACATTTACATTTGGCAAATTAAGAAAAATACTCTATCATCTATCCTATCTTTGTAAATCTAAAATTATATACCTAATTTATCTTGTATTGTAACTAAAGAAAGCTATAATTGTAACTGTTTAGTCTTCTACTACATCAAACCCCAGAAGGATATAATATTATCTAAGTAAATAGGAAGTACATTGTAACTTCCAATGTCCTAGAAATGACAGAGACATCTCACTGCCTGGACTGTTGCCCAAAGTTCTTTTGTAACATTGGAGCATCCATCTTTAGCCTATAAGCTTATAATATCTGTCAGACTTTTCAGTGAAGCAGGAAATTTGAGGACCTGTTCTACCTTGTACTGGCAAAGTTCGTTAGTTGCTTTTTTCTGTGTCCTATGGAATGTTAGGCAGTTTCTTCCATGCAGCAGGAACCCTGAAGGACTATCCTGTCTCCTGGAATGTTCAGCAATCATTTTTTGTGGGTCCTACATATCCAGTTCATACAGCATACCATCAAGTAGTCCAGGCAAGAACAGTTTCTCGCCCAAATGGCTGGCCATGTAATACTGAAGGCAAATTTCATAATGATTTCTTTGATGCACATGAACCTTTCTGAAGTGGTGCTACCAGAAACAGACATGTCTCACTGTCAAGAAAACTCTAAGATCTTAAAACTTTTTAAATGCCACATTTTGTATGTCTTCAAAGTGTTGAAGATTATTTATCTAATGGAAATATATCTTTGCATATCAAGAAAACCTGCCTAACACTGCTAAAGTTCAATTATTATAGATGACTATTAATCTATTTCTTAATTATATATTACATTTTTAAATGAGCTGTATAAACACAATACCTTAAATAAAAGAAGAAATATATACAGTGTAACAATTGTCTAGCATGCTATATGATTCCTTTATTTATTTTAGCTATTGGGAGTCTGTTTCCTCAATAAAAGTTAAAGTTCACACACTGAAGATACTTTGGTTTCCTGATATAGCCCACATTTCTTGATAATGTATCACAATACATTATTTATATTGAATCCATATTTGTTTGAATGAGAGTGCTAGACTCAACTAATACAGTGGAACAAAGTGTCTGCACTGAGACAAGTATTGACCCAATAGTACAGAGGTACCATAAGCATCTTTCTCCTCATATAGAATATCCCTGAGAGTTAGCCACCATGGGATAAAGCAGAATCTGCAGAGCACACTGAGTCAAGATGCACTCAGTAACTTCTCCCATTTCTTTTTCCTCCTCCTTCACTTTCTGGTCTTATTTTAAGTGGAAATAGACTTCCATCACCTTATATTGAAAGAAAAAAATAACTTTTTAAAAAGTTAAAGAAAATCACATCTAGCTAAGAGATATAAGAATGAACATGGGTGAAAGATTTTATTTAACTCATTAATGAGAAAGCTGCTGAAGTGTTACGAGCAGTTCAAACCAGAATCCAAAGAACAAATAAATTTCTAGATTAGGAATATTGAAGTGCATTTATAAATTGAAGCAAAGTAAAATAATTAATTGAACCTGTTCTGGACAAAGCAGAGACAATAGACCGTCTTGAATTTGGTTATCTAGACCTTGGAGTTGCAAGGTTGCTCTCATGGAAGGAGCAGCAAGGAACCCTGTGGACCTGGGCAACCTAGCACATTTTTCCATTGAAGCATATGCTTTTCCATGCTTCTATTATGTTTTAGACCTACCAACCACACTAATAAGGTAGATCTATCATCTATGAGTATATGTGTTCATTCCTTATGACTACTACTTACATAATTTAACTGGCCATAAACAACGCAGACTTATGATTGAAGAATTGTAAGGTAAAATGCTGCAGCCCACACAGCTGGGTCCAGGAAACCTGAGTGCAAGTAATGGAAGACTAGGAAAGACAGATACAAGTTATGTAAATCTGGGTTAGGGCGGAGATGACTGACAGAAGTCTAGGTGCTCAGTGAGTTGAATATACACAGCATGAACAAGAGATGTGTTAGCCAATCTCAACAGGAAGCTTCTTTAGAAATATGGTCTCAGGGAAGGCATGATCTCACCATCATCAAGGATGAAGAGGCTGCATTCATGGCTCTCTCCCTTACTATTTTTAGCTAAAGGTCAATATTTACCCATATCCTTAGTAGAAGATGCCTTGCCATTGTGTATGGCCATTCCCATGTCAACAATGTATATTTACTCAGGACTTTATTTGTCCTGAGTAAAGAGTAGAAATGTCAAAATATGTATCATCACCTTAAAATAATCAATAGGATTCTTTCTCCTTGAGGAGATTGATTTTCCTGATTTTTCCAGATTATCCAACCTTCACTCTTTGGCTCCCTCCCCAACCTTCAAACCCCTCAGCATAACATCTTTAATTATCTATCTGGCTCTGAAGGCTAGTCCTCCCTCTTTTCTTGAAGTTTATGGAACTTGTGGTTACCCAAGGTTTCCTCGGTGACTATAGTGTCCTCTCCTTATGTGAAAGTGTGTCAAAGAACAACCTTACTCCTATTCAGAGTTCTCATCTTTTTTTTCCAAGTAACATAATAATCATAATAATCGCAGATTCTGAAGATCAGAATACAGCCGTCTTTAGCATACATTATTCTATGATATTAAAGTAGAAGTATCTACCATTTCTCCTTCTCTTCAGCAGGATTCCCCAAGCTTGGTCTCATGGTTGACTGTGGGTCTCTGCATCTGTTTCCATCATTTACTCGATGAAGGCTCTCTGCTGACAGTTGGAGTCATCACAAATCTATATGAGTATAGCAGAATGTAGTCGGGCAGCATTGTGTTGATATTTTTCTCCAGTCATTTTGGTTCTATCCCAGATCTCTGTCTGACCCATCAACTCTCTGGGTTCTGACATGATGTGGGATGTCTTGTGTATATCTGTTGCTTTTATTGGTTGATGAACAAAGCTGTTTGGGCCAATGGCTTAGCAAAGCAAAACCAGGCGGGAAATCAGAACAGTGATTGAGAGAGAGTAGGCAGAGTCAGAGAAGTACGTGTAGCTGCTGAAGAAGGATAGGCCAGAATCTTACCAGTAGGCTACAACCTTGTGGCAATACACAGATTGATAAAAATTGGTTAATTTAAGATATGAGTTATTTAATAAGAAGCCTGAGCTAATTTGCCAGTGTTGTAATTAATATCATTAATTACACTTATATATTAATAATAATTAATATCATTTCTGTGGGATTATTTGGGTCTGAGCTGCTGTGAAATAAATGAGCACTCTCAGACACTGGCACTCTAGGCAATGTCAGGAGTATGCTCACTCTTATGGTATGGGTCTGAGGCTGGATCAGTCATTGGTTGGTCACTGGGGGGGGTGGTCAAGGATATCACAAGTGAACCCAGAAAAACAACTAACAGAAGCTCACAGAGTCTGAACAGACAGGGAGCCAGCATAGGACCAACCTATGCACTCAGCATATATGTGACAGTTGTGTAGCTTGGAATACTTGTGGGACTTCTAGCAATGGGAGCAGCGACTATTCCTAATGCTATAACTGACTTTTGGCAACCTATTCCGCATACTGGGTTGCCTTGCCTAGCCTTAATGCAAGGGGAGGAGCTTAGTCCCACCACATTTTGATATATTACACTTTGCTTTGTTGATGCCCATGGGAGGCCTATCCCTTTCTGAACAGAAACAGAGGAGTGGATGGAGGGGAGGAGAGGTGGCAGAATGAGAGGAGTGAAGGGAGGAGAAACTGTGGTTGGGCTGTAAAATAAATGAATAAATTTAATTAATAAATAAAGAAAAATTTAGAAGTATGTAATATTTCAGAAAGTCCCAGGATCTTTCTGTTGCTACTTTTCTAGCACAGGAATTGCAAGCAAGCATGCCATGTGCTAGATTTTATATCAGTTCTGCTGTTTGTGTGCTGGTCCTTGTGTCTAAGAGGTAAACATTTTACATATGAGCTAAATACTCAATCCTATTTCCTTAGTTTAAGCTTAATTTGTGAATTCTGTAGATAGGTCTCCAATTTCTCTTAAACTATCCATAAAAGTCATTTCTCTTAGAGCATATGTTTTATATAAAATGTCTTTACCTTTCCTAGAAGACCCAAGTTTTGCTAGATATTTTTGGAAGACATATAATTTCACCCATATAATAATCTCACTTAAATCTCTTTTTAAACCTTAATTAAGTCGCTTAGAATAAGACTCTATGTCCCTTCCTCTTATTTTCAAACATGTATTCCCTAATGGGATGAGACATATGAATTTAAGCATATTGTTATACAATCCCTTGAGGGGCTGAAGGGGTTTCTCAATGGTTAAGAGCACAGGCTGCTCCTCGAGTGAACATGAGTTCACTTCCCAGTTTTTGTCTAGTCCCACAACCATTCAAAATCCTAGTCCTGTGGAAGCTACATCATTTTCTGTCTCTTTGAGCACTACATGCACATAATGCCTAGACATATAAACAGACAAAATACCCATACACATGAAAATAAATAAGCCAGTTAAAACATGTTATTTAAAAATGGAAGTGGAAAGATAGTTATTATAATATTGTGCAAAGAAATTATAAGAGTCATGTTGACTCAAATTTTTGTTTGGGGTACTGTTGGAAGACAGAGGTATCTTTAAAGAAGTTGGTTTTGTCCTCCGTAGTCTTTCCCTAATGTGACTGTGCAATTTTGTGTTTATATTAATAGTTAGTAAAATAGCTATAACTATTAAAAAAAGAATTAGCTATTGTTTTGAGACATTTAGTTAAGATAAGGAATATAATAAATTATGAAATTAGATTAATTTAGTTATTCACAATGAGAAGAGGGGGAATGTAGACTGTGTTCTATTTATTTAATGTGAAATCTTATAGTGACTAAATTCACTTTCATAAAAAGACAGATGTTAACTTTTGTTTCTGTTACCTTAGGAACAAAGCTTACTCCTCTGTACCCTTGACAGTTTGCACTCCAAACCCCTATGAGTGTAGAGGTTAACTCAGATAGTGCTGTCTACAAAAGAAAAGATTCTCTCATTTCTTTAATTCATTTGGATTGGAATCCAAAGTAAATTTTTTTCGGGTTATATTTTCTACAAAATCCTCCACTTTTGCATGATGGTGCTGTGAAGTGGCCACTTTAAAACTGTTTGGAAGTTTGGGTAACTGTCCTCAAGGTAGCAATGTGAACAGCATAAGTTGGAGTCTATGCTCAGGATTTAACAAGCTCCAGATTCCAAGGACTCCCAAATACTATTCAGTCAGTAGATCTGCGGTCAATCAGAAAAAGGAGGGTGTGTTTAGGATGAAATTTTTATTTCTATACCCAATTATCTCATGAACCAAGTAAAATAAAAACATTTTTAGTTTTTGAAATTCAAATTTCTCTGTTGTGCTTCAAATGTGGTGTAACATATCCCATAGGCTTACATGTTTAACAATTAACTCCCAGATGCTGGCACTATTTGGGAGATTGTGGAACCTTTTAGAGGTGAAGCCTTTCTTAAGTTACAAGGGCAAGCCTTGGGGTTCCATAGAACACCCTGCTTCCTGATTATTCTCTGATTGTAGATATAGGGTGACTGGAAACCCTCTATCCTTCCTCCATTCTTCCCAAGCATAAAGGCCCTATCTGGTCAAACAGCAGCCAAAATTCACCCACTATTCCTTAGGTTACTTCTTGTCATGTAGTCCTCCACAGGGAGAGAGGTAACTACTGAAGGTTCCTAAAGTGGAGCTTTGTGGAGCCCTAATTGCTAGCCTTGTGTAATCTCCAGTTCAACACACTTATAATTTGCTGCTGAAAAGTCTTCTAAGGTTCTCAAATCAGGGTAAAGATTGGTGGCTCTAAATAAATTGAAAGCATGAGAAAAAAAAACATAAAAGCTCCCCATAAGTTCTATGTTGGATACTCATTTAAAGATGTATTTTTAATAACTCTGTCCCAAACTAGAAAATGGTCTCTTCACCTTTGCAATTAAGAAGAAAATGTAATAGCACTTGGCCAAACTCTAGGTGTCCATCCCAGAGTTGGAGAAATAATAATATGAGCAAAGGGGAACATAATAGGGATACCCACAGAAACAGCTGACCTGAGCTAGTGGGAGTTCACTGACTCTGGACTCATAGCAAGGGATCCTGCATAGGATCAAACTAGGCCCTCTGAATGAGAGTGACAGTTGTGTGGCTTGGGCAGAATGAGGGGCCACTGGCAGTGAGACCAGGATTTATCCCTAGTGTTGACCCGGTGTTTTGGAACCCATTCTTTTTGGAGGGACCTTATCAGCCTAGATGTAGGAGGTAGGATCTCGGTCCTGCCTCAAAGTGACTCTTCAGACTTTGTTGACTCCCCTTGGGAAGCCTTACCCTCTCTGAGGAGTGGATTGGGTTTGGGATGGAGAGAAGGTGGGGGAAGGGGGAGGAGAGGAGAAAGGGGAAACTGGGACAGGTATATAAAATAAGAGGATTTTTCTTCAGATCTACTCTTTACCTTTAATAGCTCCTGTTGTTATACACAAACAGCCGGCCATTCAAGAAGAACCAGTTTATAAAGGAGTGTTCCTTGTGCTCTATGTTATGAAGTTCTTCTATACTTTTCAACACTTTAGTTTTCAGATGGCAGGATGGCTTTGGAGCTTTAGTGGCTCTCCCTAAGTGCTTAGTCAAACAAATTCAAAGACGTCATAGTTTTCTGCATAGTGATCAGTCTGTCAATTCTATGAGTGAAGAGTCTATTGGATTTAGGGGCCATGTTTTCTCTCATACATTTTGCTTAGTATTTTTATTTTGAGGTAATAAATAAGGGTTCTAACTGTATAAATTCTGTGTCTTTTTCAAAGCTTTAAGATGCTGAGAAAGTGTCCAGTATCTTTACTCATTAAAAAAAAGGGTAATAGTACCCTTTCTGAAAGCTTCTGGCAAGCATTCAGTGGGAAAATACATGCAGAATAGTCAGAATGATACACAATAGAAATTGGGAGTGGTGAGATACCTGGAGTTCCAACATGAGAGGTGGAGGCAGGAGGATTAGGAATGCAAGGTCATTTTTGGCTGCATAAGGAGTTCAAGATCAGCCTGTGCCACATAACAGCCTCTCTCAAAACCACTGAAATAAACATATACAGGAGTAAGGTCATTAGCTTTCTCTCTACTCAACTTTTAAGGCTGCTTCCCAAAAATGGAATAATCACAGTTTCTAAAAGTTTTTGTTTGTTTCTTTGAAGACCCAGTGTTCTCTGCTGGATTAAGTGTATAAAAAACAGAAATGTCTGACTGGTAACCACCATATGCCTTGCTGACTTTTATTTTATTTTATTTCTCAGATGATATCTCTCATCATATTAGTACAAAGCCCACTTCAAAATGCTTCACAGAGTCTTTCGCAGCCTATAATGAATTTTTTTTTAAAAGGGTTTAAGTAAGCTTTTTAAAAACAGGAGTTTGCTGAGCTGAATAAAAGCTATCCTTAGAAATGTGGTTTCAGCTGAAAAAAATCTACATGGAAGTGTTTACTGGTAAATCTGGTTTGATTATCCCCACCTGATGTGTCTCACCCGGTGGTCACCACAGGGTAGATTACATAATGCACACTGGTTTTGAAAACATATAATCCATTCTGCCTTGCCACAGTGCCTATGTTTCATGCTGACACATTCAGCTAAAACCCTGTCTGATATATCAAGCTCTTTATTTTGGCTTACTTGATGGCCTGAGAAGGGAAAAAGAGGGCATTAGTGTCTCCTTTTAGGCTCTCTTGGGTCCCTTTTAGAGTAATTTCTTTTCAGCAACGGCCAAATATGTGTACGTGCTTGGCACAGCATTTTTGGCTTTGATAAACCATTCTCAGTACTTGCAAATTAATGAAATTGCATGCTGCTCACTCTCTGGAGGAATGAGGTATTGTTGTTCTTGACAACCATATCTGCTTGCTGTTGTTCTGAAATCTTTCTTATTTTTGCTCCCACTCCATGTCTCCATGGAGAGGCACTGATGATCCCCAAGTTTTCATGCTCTCAACATGAAATGCTGTGCAGTGAGTTGCCATTCAAATCACTCTAATGTGGATATTAATGCACAGTTTTTTAAATCATGAGGTAAGAAAAGAAAAATAAGTTGAACTGCTTCTCACCCAGTCTGAGCATCCAATGGAACACTTAGGATCACAGCTGCATAAATTCAGAGTTGGTGCCTTCAAAGAAACGAACCTCTTACCGAGTTCTAAAGCATTAGGAGCTGCAAAACTAACACAAGATAAAGCCTTAAAAATGTGACTCAAGTCATGGATCTTGAAATAATATATTTTCTTTGGAGCTTAAAACAACAACAACAACAACAAGATGCTTCTTCATTACCCAGGGCTTTACAGAAGCAATGATTTGCTTTTGTTTGAGGAGTAGGACAAGTGAAGCTTTAGGATGACACAAATGTAGTAAGTAGATGTTGTCTAGAGATCTCACCAAGATCTGGGGAACTACAGGCCTGGGAACACAGAGACTCCATTCACTTCTGGAATCTTTTCCTAGCAGTGAGCCATTGACTTGTGAAAGGAACTTGGAATTGTTATACTTATTAGTAAGGGAAAGAGAATCCCCCTGTGCCTGCCATTGTCATATAGTTAACTTTGCCAAAGCCATCTTCTTAATCTGCTTTGGGAATATGGAAACTCCTCGATAACATCTTCTTGGGTTATTATTTTTAGATTAATTTCTTCATGGAAGGATTGTTTCTGCATAAAATATATTGCTTTTCAAATTGGTGGAGATGAGGGATGCTTCTATTATTTCATTACTAGACTTTATGGTTTCTCTATTCTCTTACTCCGAATCATACATTAGCCTACATTCTTCCTACTGGATATAAAGGAAATTTGAAGACAAGCATTTATCAATTATTTTCTCTTGTCTCTTTCCTTCCTTCTCCATTCCCTCAAATTACTATACTCCTCCATATAAAGTTGGTTACAAAAGTTTTCAATGCACAAAACCTATTCTGTCCAGATAGATGTAACTTCACACACTGAAAATTCACAATCACAGAGAACCTAGACAATAAAGGGGATCCTAAGAGAAGCATATATGGATCTAATCTACATAGGAAGTAGAAAATACAAGATCTCCTGAGTAAACTGGGAGAGTGGGGACCATGGGAGAGTGGGAGATGCGTAGGGCGAAATATATAGCTCAATAAAAATTTTTAAAAGGTAGTTACTAATGAAAAAGAAACATAAAGGAAAAAGGAAAATGTCAAATTCTTGTACAGGTCATCACTTCTACAGTTACTGATGCATACAATAGCTGGGAAGTCCTTATTTAAATATGGTGGGGTAGTTCTTGTGGGAGCATATAATTATGGTGAACTGAAAGAGTCTGAAACACTGAGTATTATCTATTATATACAGGCCCTGTAGACATCATATTGCATCCTTTATAAGCATGTGTGCAAAATGGATCTATTACTTAACTATAATTGCAGACTTTTCTGGCACATATAAGCAGTATAACCAATCATTTTATGTTAGTTCCTATAATTGTATCTTTTTGTATAATTTCTGCCTACAGAGTGCAAATTTTTGTGAACTTTCTGCAAAAACAGAGAGCTTCAGATTCCTAATTCTTTTCCTTTTGAAAGAGGTTCTGTCAATATTCCTTCAAGTTGGAAGAGAGTGTGGGAGCAGATGGCTGGGGCGAACAGCACATTGAGATTGGGAAGCAGTACGCAGGTACTAGTGAAGACGACATTTGGTATTCCATAACAGTCTTGAAAATTAATTTTAAGTCAGGCTTGAAAATCATAATAAAGAGCAACTCATATATAATTCATTTCTTTATTCCAAGGGCTAATGTTCAGAGCATTAAATACAATATATGCTGAAAGATGGCAAAGACGTGTGATTTTCAATTAAATATATAAAGTGTGCTTAAAAGCCACTAACATAACTCATAACCTTAGTTATTTTCCTAGGGTCACTGGGTAAGTTTCTCAGCACCCTGAGACTTTTAGCTCCAAGGATTTCTTAAAATAAAAGAGAATACGAAGTGAAAGATTGTAAGGAAACTATTTTGAAAGTTTTAATTTTATATTTTATGCAGACTCTAGTTGAATTTTTGAAGGTAATTAGTTGGTCAGATGCCAGAAGTGGTAAATATTTTATACTTGTTCACTGAAACAGGTAGTGGGAATGTCAGACTCACACACATCATCAAAAAGCAGGCAATTATCATCGATGCTAATGTGTACATGACTGCCTCTGGGGTTCACAGGTAATCAGAACTTTTATGAAGAGTTCAGCATATATTTCTATTTCTGTTTAAAATAAATAAGCTGTCTGAATAAAACTAAGGTTTTTGTGGGGTTTTTTTTGCAGAGGTGTTTGGAGAATGGTCATATTATGAAGGAAGGGTGATTTGTGACAATATAATCCCTTTGGATTATCACTTCAGAATATTTTAGTGGTATTGCAAGCAGAATATTTGTTAAATTAATAAAAAATTTCCTAACAAAAAACCTCAAATTACTATTATTTTGAAAATGGAGGGAATAAGACAAAGAAGTAATACCTGGAGAAGTAGCCCCATAAACCGAGATTTCAGAACAGATGGGCATCGCTGTTATGTTCATGAAGTGATATGTCTGCCTGTCTGTCTGTCTGTCTGTCTGTCTCCCTCCTTCTCAGCCTTTTTTCCTGTAAATTAGTCTTTTAAAACAGATTTCAATTATTTAAAGCTGATAGTAGCTATAATTTCTGCCTTGAGAATATCTCCTTTAGAAAATCAGAAAAAATTCAATGTAAATAAAAAAGATGTTTCATAATGCAAATGGTGTAGGTATTGATGACAAGTAGAACTATGCTGGCTTCCTTAGCAACTACTTATAAAGCTTTATAATTGTTTATGTAGCCTTTGAACCCATCATACATGAGAATGGAAACCTTACAGTGCTATAGAGAATATTTAAACACTATAAGAAATTAAGATATTTTACTCACTTTTATTATTAGACTTTTGCTAATGAGGGAAATACATATATGTATGTTACTGACATGTCAACCTGGAAGAACTCAATTTTAATTTTAAGGCATTTATGGATAATATAATGTGCTGTGCCATTTGTGTAGGGCGTGGCATAGATTCTTTTTGAAGTCTCACAATTTTCTTGAAATAAGTACCCCAAGAAAATCCTTTAACTACCTGGACACTGTGCAGATTCGTCAAAGAGGAAACTGTGGTCTATGTTTGATGCTTTGGGGGTGTTCACTACAATAAATATGAAAATCCATGCCTCTGATCAAAGATGAAAATTCTCCTACATTTACACCATGTTCACAAAATGCACACTTGCATACCATGGGTCCACTAAAATTATTACGTTGATTGTTTATACTGACATATTACTTCACGATTCTCTTCTCCATCCATTATTTCAAATTAAAAGCTAAACTTCACACAGGGAAGCCATGTGTGTAGGAGGTAATGTGATTGAATGAGACAGACATTTATCTCATGTTTGCTCCCTGCTCGCACGCTGCTTTGCTGTAGTGTAACTACACGTTCATTAATATATGGCCCAACACTTGTACCAAGATATCCAAAAAGGAGGCAGCTTTGATGTGGGAGCAAAAAGAAGTCAAGCGCACTGTCCATCCAGTTCATGCAAATACTAGTTCTTCCAGCTGCTGCAAAATACTAAGGCAGAGAATAATGACAGTGAGTCCCTGGGGTGCTCATCATGCTGGTCTCCCTGTCTCCCCTCCATCACAGCAGATTCTGCTGGTCTTTTCTCTTACCTTTTCCTCCTCTTCACAGAACAGCCTCCTTCCCGGAAACACAGCCGTGTTGTTTTCTGTTATACATCATGGCAGAAGACCTAAAATTCTCAGAATTCTTCATTAACAGTCCATTAAATCCTTATAAGGGTTGCTTTTAACAACATGGATATTTTATTAAGCAGGGAAGTAGATATCTTAATTAAGGGACCCATTTTAGGGTTGGCAAGA
>LOJH01009270.1:14344-28635 GCA_001685095.1 Ellobius talpinus
TGTGTGTGTGTGTGTGTGTGTGTGTGTGTGTGAGAGAGAGAGAGAGAGACTTTGTGTACGAGGGAAGGTGCCCTTAAAGGCCGGAAGAGGTTGTCAGATCCCCTGGAGCTGGAGTTACAGATAGCTATGAGTTGCTCAACATGGGTACTGGGAACTGAACTCAGGTCCTCTCTGAGACCAGTATGTGCTCTTAACCACTAACCCATCTCTCCAGGGCCCAGCTCTTTCCTTTCTTTCATTCACTGATGAGAACCTTAACTAATCCAAACAGAAGTTTGTAGTTATTATCAGTCATGCTGATTAAATGTATGTGCTAGTTCCTGTAATCTTAATAGAATCTCTCTCTCCTCTCTCTCATCACTGGAGTATACCCTTGAACTCTCTCTCTCCTTCTCCCTTCTCCCCCACTACTAGAGTATATCCTTGAGTTAACTCTCCCCCCTCCCCCTCACTCTCCTCCCCTCTCCTTCCTGCTCTCCAGGAAATGACTAGGCCTACTCTACCTTGTGCGCCCGCTATGATGTACTGGGACCACCACAGGCCAAAAACAACCGTGGACTGAAGCTTCAAAAGCATGAACCCAAATTAACTCTTCCCTTTATTAAATTTATTTCCTCAGATATTATGTCAGAGTAGCAGAAAACTGATTTACATAAATAAAGACACTCAGGCTAAATTGGGACTTAGAAGATCTTTGCTACTGGATTTCATCTTTATAGCCACTCCCATCTCGTTTTCTTTTTCTTAGTTGCAAAATCTGCACTTTCTCATTGACTATAAAAGCTTTTGCATATTTAAACATATTGGCTATAAAATAAAAACATTTTAATCTCATGATTCTTTTTATTTCTATGATATCAAAAAAGTACTCAAAAATATCTGAGTTAAGAAGGTTAAAAAATCTGCACACTAAAACTATAAAACATGAATAAAAGAAATTAAAGAAGAAAAATTCAATGGAACCATAGCCCATATTCATGAATTAGAGGAATCAATATTGTTGAAATGTTCCTAAAGCAGCTTACAGTCAATAAAATTACTATTAAAATTTATATGAGACTTTTTGTAGAAGTTATTAGAGAATTCTGAAATTCGTATGGAACAATTAAGTCCATGAATAATCAAAGCAATTTGGAGAAAGAGCATCATTAGAGGCAGCATGCTCCTGATTTCAAATTTATTACAAACAATGTTAATCAAAACAGCAAGACATTCATGAGGAGCAAAGATACACAGATCACCAAAGAGAACTGACAGTCTAGAAAAAAATCTCATGCATATACAGTTAAATAATCCCCAGGGAGGTGCCAAGAATACACAATTACAAAAGAACAGGCTTCTTAATGTGTGGTATAGAGGAACATTAGAATCTACACACAAAAGAAATGAGATCTTCATCTTACACCATGTACAAAGATTGGCTTGAAATGTGTTATAACTAGACACAAAATCTGAAACCATAAGACTTTTAGAAAAGAATAAAGAAGTGAAATTCCTTGATGCTGGGTGGAGGGCTGAATCAGTCAGTAGAGGTGCTGCCCAGGCGTAGGGTCCTGAGTTTAATCCCAGAACCCACATAAAACATTGGGAATTGTGGCACGGGCTTGTAACCCCAGAACTGGGAGGCAGAGGCAGGCAGATTCCTGGGGCTCAGTGACCAGCTAGCCTAGTTTCATCTGTGATCTCCAGGCCAATGAAGGGAGGTGTCTCTAAACAAGAGGTAGGTGGCACCTGCAGACCAATACACGATGTTGACTTCTGGTCTGCACACACAGACATACACATACACACACCTGCACACCACACGCACACACACACATGCATGAATGTTCATGCATGTATGCACGTACCTGACTCTCTGATATTCAGCATGGTAATGGTATGCTTTAGGTTACCAAAAGCACTAACAATAAGAACAAAAATTAACAAGTGGGATTATATCAAACTAAAAAGCATTTCTGTGGCTAAGGAATCGAGTAACAAGACAGCGGAGCATGACGGCACATCCCACTCATGCCAACACTTGGGAACTAGAGGTAGAAGGATCATGAAACAGGATAGCTGAGGCAATACAGCTAGGGGGAAGACAGCTGTCCTGGTTTCATTCTACTGCTGCGATAAAATGCTCTGACCAGAACCAGTTTACAGAGGACAGGGCTTATTTGCCTTACACTTCCAGGGCACAATCCAGTACTGAAGGAAGTCAGAGCAGGAACTCAAGGCAGGAACCAGGAAGGAACACTGCTTGCTGGCTTGCTCGCTGGCTGGTGCTTATGTAGCTTGCTTATGTAGCCCAAAACCATCTGCACTGAGGAATGATGCCCACAACAGGCTGAACCCCCCCACATCAGTTAAAAGTTTTCTCACAGAGGCACCCACAAGTCACTCTGAACTAGGTAGTTCCTCAAATGAGGCTTCTCCTCTTAGATGACTCTAGTCTTTCCCAAGCTGACAATCAAAGCTAACAAAGACAGCAGCCCACAGACTGTATCAACTATATATTCGATACAATTTAAGATCTAAAACACATAAGAATCTCATACAACTTAATAGCATAAGTAAACAAATCACAATTTTAAATGGGACAAAGGACTGGACTAGATATTTTTCTAAGAGTTATACAAAGTCCATGCAAAGGTTCACACCATCATTGATCTTTAGGAAAATGCACACCAACAGCACAATAGGACATCACTTCATACCTGTTAAGAAAAGACAAAAGGGATGTGTAGGCAAGAGTATCAGGAAAAGCAGCCTTTGTACAGTGTTAGTGGGATTGTAAATCAGTGCTATGGGAAATTAGAACTCCCATATGACCCAGCAACCCTACTTGTGGAAATGGATAGCTAGATTATATTAATTTCATATATATAATTATTTTATATAATAATATATATAAAGTTAAATCAGTATCTCAAAGAATTCTCATGTTTGTTGTAGTATTATTCATCTCATCTAAGATATGGAAACAATTTAAATATCTGCTAACTGATAAAGAAAATGTGTGTGTATATGTGTGTGTATGTGTGTGTGTGTGTGTAAAATATTGAACATTATCCAGATGCAAAAAGAAGGAAATTTTGTCATTTTGACAACACAGACAAACTTAAAGGATGTAATATGAGGTGAAATAAACCAGGCACAAGAAGACAAATGTATGATCTCGTTTATATTTAGAATCTCAGGGTTGGAGAGATGGCTCAGCAGTAACAAGCACGTGCTGTCCTTCCAGAAAGCTCAAGTTTAGTCACCAGCGTCCACATCAGGTGACTCACAACCACTTCTAATGGGATCTGACACCCTCTTCTGAACTCTACTGAGAACTGCACTCATACACACACACACACACACACACACACACACACACACACACNAATAAAAATGTTCTTTCAAAAGCTTGACTCACAGAAGCAAGACTAGAAACAGGTTGCTAGTGGCTGTGGGAAGGGGAGATGGGGAGACTTTGTTAAAAGATCTGAGTGAATACTTCCTGGAAATCTACTGTCTAATGTGGTGACCATAGCTAAACATATGGTGCTATTTACTTAAAGTTTGACAATAGAGCATCTTTTAAGTGTCCTCAAAACACACACACAGTCATATATATATATATACAAATAAATTACTGTGAATTAAAATGGTCATGTTAAGTCATTGATTGGGGTGGTCACTACACATAGTAGATGTATGTCACTCATACTGTCTACCTTGAATACCTTACATTTTTATTGGTCAATTATGATTCAAAAAAGCTGGGAAGGCAAAAACTTCAAACTAACAGGACTTTAAGATGAAAGACAAAAGCTTAAGACTAAACTGAAGTTCAAAACATTTGCTCAAATAAAGTTGCATTATACTACTAAAGATTTGTTTTTAAAATATTCATACCCGCATTGCTTATTAAGGTTTAGAAAGATGGAAATGACTCAAAGCATGCAGCAAAATGGATTAGCTAAATATGCAAGGAAAATAATGTGATCAAATTTTATACATGCCTTAAAACTGGGATTTAAAAAATATAGACAAACAAGGAAACTAAGTCTGATATCATAAGTGAAAAAAATCAGATTATAAAATGGTGATATTTCCAAAATGATCACAGAATGCTGGTTTTATTCTATGTTTGCCTGTGTTTTGGATATTAACTTATTTTAACAATCAAAAAAAACCTTGTTTCCTTTATTCATACAAATAAGGAGTTCTAAGCAAGCCAGTAAATCTGGTTCTTGGATAGTTTTTAAAAGTCACGTGGATCTTTTGACAGTCATGGGATTCTTTTAAGATTTTAATTTTCATTTATATGTATTTGTATATGTCTATATGAGTATATGCCACATGTGTGTAATACCTACAGAGACAAGAGGAGGGCATCAGATTCCATGGAGCTGAGTCACAGGTTTTTGGGAACTGCCCAATGTGGATGCTGAGAGCTGAACATGGGACTCAAGAAGGGCAGTAAGTGTTCTTAGTAGAATCAGTCATTTCTCCAGTTCCAGTCATCCACTTACTTCTTAGTGTTAGCTGATCCTGGTCCAATGGAAGATATAAACAGCTTGCTATAGCTCTCAGCCCTACTCTTTCAGATCTGATTGAATTTAACACAATCCCCAGCCTATATATACTGAAAAAAGTGGATTAGGAGAAAAGAGTTTCTAGAAGGGCTAAGCTTCTGGGTGGGGCATTAAAATAACGATTGCCACTAAAGCCACAGCCAAGCCTCAGTCCTCTTGGCCACAGTCCCTAACTTGTTTCTAAAGCCACCCCCAAGACCATCTGGGAAACTCAGTTAACATTTGCTCTAATACCCCCTAGATCATTCCATGAGGCCGCAGACTATGACCAAAGCCAGTGTTTATCACCCAGTGCTCTCCAGAGTACAGGAAGGAAACAGCAACAGTATTACCAAGGAAGCCTCCCATCCACACATTAGCCTCCAACGCCGACCAGATGGACAAGCCTTGTTTTGTACCAGTTTGTTCTATTTTCCACATCCCCATGAATACAGTAGAAAAAAATCATAGATGCAAATTTAATTTTCAATGTAAATGAACTTACATCAGCTTTTCACCAAGCATTTCTCAACCATGGGACTCTCAGTGTGAGCACAGAGTCATCTGGATCTCTTGGTGCTAACTAGACCACCTTGGGAACCATTGCCTTTCAACTCGAGGTGCCTCAGAAAGTTTTATGCAGCTCCTCTAGTTGACGATGATTGCCAACTTTCTCTGGGGATCTTCAAATAGTCACTTTTCTAGCTTGCTATCTCAGTTGGGATTGTTTCCTCCTCTCAAGTAGCCTAGAGTTCCCTGAGGAGCTGGGACACTATCTTTATCTTCTTTGTCTCTCTCAAATGTGAAAACTAGAACTCAATAAACAGCATTGGGTTGCCATTTTGCGGGCAGCTTTTAGGCCATCATCTTGGAAGCACCTCCACATTCCCAACAGAGTTTCTATTCAAAATTTTGCGTACTTCTCCTAAGGCAACTTGGAAGCTCTAAAGTTGGTGTCTCTGTATTTCGTTTTGGAAATTTGTTGATTTATAGGCAAATTTAGATTCCATCTGTATGTTGGGCAAAATCTCCTTGCTTTGCTCTGCTCTGCTCTGTTCTTTCCCATAGTCCTTGGCTGGATCATAGACCAATATCCGTGCTCCATGTTGCTTTGTGTCTTAGCCTCGGCTGTGGACTCATTATTTCCCTCCAAACTGCTCCCTCCTGCCATTCGCTCTCTGGAAATTATTTTTCTCATTGTTCATAAATCCCAAGTTTGTTTACTCTAGCATATTCTGCTGTAAGGGACAAGGTCTGCCTGAGCTGAGGTTTTTGGCTTTTTTTTCTGAGGAGTGATAAATGATGCTGGGTTCCCCTTGGGTGAGAGGGCACCCAACTTCAAATAGCTACAACATCCGATAACAAAGTTTTTCTCCGTCATTTGCAATCCAAACACTAGAAACACAGCCCTGCGGACCCCTCATCCTTCATGTTCAATTGTAAATCCTGATTAAATAGCTTGCAGGTGTCAGGATTAAAGTATATACAGTGGGAGCCTAAACAGAGGGCCAGCTGGGCTCCTCGTTTGCCAGCCCGACTTTCTTCTTTGTTTTGAAACTGTTGACAGTACAACTAAAAATATTCCTTAGGGCCCAGACCGAGTTAAATAACAAGCGGGATGAGTAAGGGAACAGCTGGAGATGTTTTTCTGTGTTTAACATACCTGCCTTGTTGATTTATAGGAAGACCCCCATATAATGTACATTTTGTAATCCAAAACATTTAACCTCTGCAGTCAAGTCTCCAATAGAGACATCAGCAACAGGAAAGGTCTTGATGGGCCTTGTGTTCCAAACGTTTTTCTCCCTCTGAGGGAAAGGGAAATGATGGGATGGCTTGGTTTTATTATTCAGAAGGCCATGGTAGGACTGCCTCGGCCTCAGCTTGTACTCCACGTTAGTCAGTGGGCTGTTGAAGCCATAGAAACCAGGAAGGCCTCCCCAGAGCAAGGCATCCTGGGATTCATTATAGAGGAAGCCAGCTCTGCAGTAACCATCAATCCTGGCTCTGGGGAAGGATGTGGAAAAGAGCTTTAGTGGACCTGGTGACTGGCAGAGTGGGCCTTGGGGCCACTTCTGAGTTCCTGTTTCTACGCTAGGGAATTGGCAGAGATAGCTTGGAGACTGCCTAGAACCCTTACTGTTTTGGTGTATTTTTGTTTGTTTGTTTTGATTTTGTGTGTGTGTGTGTGTGTGTGTGTGTTGTGCATGTTTGCGTCAAGTTATACTAAGGTATAGAGAACCTCAAACAGCAGCAAGATTTATGAAATTTTAATGGTAAAATCAAAATCTCCTATGCCACTGCTATTGCCTTTGGGTTAAAAACTGATTGTATTCAGGGTAGTTTTATAAGCAAGCAAGTTTATAACGGTGTCCGGGATGAGTACAGGGGTCATGGCCTCCCAACTCAACACTAGTTTCAGCTCAATCGATTCATCAGGACCAAGCAGAGCTGTTCTGTTCCCCTTGCTGGGGATCCGTTTGGAAGGAGGAGCAGGACATAATCCCGTCCAATAAAGTGTCTGAGACAACCCTCCAGCTGCTCCAGTGGAAAAGAACTGACACACAAAAGGTGACATTGTTCTTCCTCCCCCCGACATTATCTTGTCCAGATGAGAGAGGGTGAGATCGCAAACTTGATTTTAGCAATACACATGAGAATCTATTTGACTTTTTTCTTTAAATGTAGAATAACTCAATGGACTTCTTTGCATTTGAGGTGGGCTTTTACTTAACTGGCTTCCTAGAACAACACTGATGTCCAGGTACTGGTCGGGGAGACAGAGGCTTACTTGCTCAGCTCAGGCAAAGCTTGGATGTGAAGAACCACAAAAACCAAGCCTGACTAGAGGAAGTAGGAAGGTAACATCCACAAGCTTCCTTCCACAGTCACCTTAGAAATGGTGGGGAGTCTATTCCCACTCACAGACAGCCTCTGTGACACCTAGGTCCTTGCCAGGAACCTCAGCAGTGTTGTCAGGTGCTGAAGAAAGGAGACTTCCAGGAACCCGTGGTGCTGGGTGGAGCGTGGCCCCTTGTCAGTAATGCGCGTGTGTAACTGTTCATTTGTGAGTGGCATCTTACTGTTCTGATACATCCTGTATGAAATGTACACTAAGGAAACCTAGAGGTGGCCTACAGGGTCCTAAAACTCCCAGCATGCACTTGTGAGAGCCTCCCGATGCAGGAAACTGACCTCCGCTCTTCGTTAAGGCTTTTCACACGATTCTTTGCTACTGAACTCCATCTTGGGACATCTACAGGATGGAAACCGCAACGGCCAACAGCTGATAACCAGAGCTGCCTCAAACTCTGCCAAGCGGTTCCATGAGGTGTGCAGCCTCATCACTCCTACTTGAAGGTGAAAAGTTTGCTCGTCACATAGATCAAAAGTCACCTTTGGAACGCACGCTGTTGCAGTTTGAGTCTGAAGTACACCTTCCCTGCTTCCCACCCTGCATGGGCCCCACGACATAGGCTCATGTTCTGAGCAACTTTCCCCCAGTTGTGGAGCCTTTTTGAAGAGTATGGAGACTTTAGTAGGTGAGCCCTGCTGGTGGAAGTAGATGACTAGAAGACCTTTGAAGGTCACCTCAGACCCTGGTTCTGGTGCCCTTGTTTGCTTCCCCTGGCCTCCCCCACTGTCAGCAGCTGCTGCCTCATGCTCCTACCGACAGTCAGAGGTGCTCCATCATGCCTCCCCCCACTCCATCACTATGATGGGTTGAAATCTCCTGAAACCGGGAACCAAAATAAACCTTCCTTGCATTAAGTTTCTTCTATCATGTACTCAGTCACAGCAATGTGAAGGCAGTGTGGGCCCGGGCCCAATGATGGCAAAGCCAAAGCAGCCCAGCAACTTGCCCTAATGCCAAGTTCAAGAACATTCAGTCTCAACACCTTCACCACCCACACTAAGAGTCTCTGGATGGAGAGAGAATATTCTAGATAAAACTTAGAAAACAAGAAAGAATTCCTGAGGTTATTAAAATAAATTATGATTTTTTTCTTTGAAAAAAAACCCTGAGGGTCTGGAAAGATGATTCAGCAGTTAAAAGCATCCACTGCTCTTGCAGAGGCCCCAGCTTTAGTTGCCAGCACCCACTTAGCAGCTCACAACTATAACTCCAGTTCTAAGGCCTTCTTCTGGCCTCTACCCACCCCAGGCATGCATGTAGAACATATACACACAGAGAGGCAAAACATTCATAGATATAAATAAGTATTCTAAAAAAATTAAAATTGAAAAACAAGGGCAAGAGAATAAACCCGAAGAATCATTATCCACATTACATTAAGATGCAGTTGGGAGTGTTTCCCTGGTTGGCTATAACCATCATGAGAGTGGTACTGTCTCAACCACAGCTGGACTCTCAGCCTGTCTGCCTTTGTCTCCATGACCCCTTTCTCTTATCATCATCTACAACAGTCAACCATGACTGTGCTGCTATTGTTATTGTCCCAGATGTGTAAAGGATGGATGGATGGAAGGAAGGAAAGAAGGATGGATGGATGGATGGATGAAAGGGAGTTGGAAAAAGAGCGATAAGAGAAAAGAGGGAGAGAATAGATAAATAGATTGAAACACTGATCATGGTGAATTGTCTTGACAACTCTGTGGTAAATATTATTATCCACACTTTACTAACGAGGAAATTACAAATGCTAAATTTCATGTGGCTGAACAAGAAATTGAGCCTCACCTCCTTTATGCATCCCTTCCTCCCTTCCTCTACTCATTAAACACTCGTGAGTTAGCTCCAGCAAAATACAGGTGAGTCACTAAGCACTTGGACACAGAACCAAACTAAGCAGTGTCAGCTTGGGCTGACTCCAGACCTCACCCTCCTCCCACTATTCCACACTGCCACGCCCCTCCCACTGGATGGCAGTAAACCCCACTGCACAGTCTCTAGTACACCCTCCAGATCTAAGGCCCTGAACAACAGTGGGAACTCCCCTTTAGGCCAAGTCGCTCTGCTCCACCCATTGTAAACATACCTGTCAGCGAAGAGCCTGTGCACACCCAAGTCATGGGCCCTGGAAGCCCCATCAGCAGACTCCTGCCTTGCTGAGCCAGCCCAGGCTTGCTGAAGCCAGGAGCAGGGTAGCTCTACAGAGGGAGAACCAGGAGGCTGAGCCAGTACCCACAGCCATGACTTCACCCCATCACAAGGGAAGAACACCATAACATACAATATAGACAAGGAAATTGAGACTCAAAGAGATTATCAATATATAATATATATATCATTCATATATATATGACAGTCATTGTGTGCAAGCTGGGACTGAAATTAAACCTGTTCTGGCTCCAAGTATCAAATTCACAACCTAAAGAAGTGCTATTGCTCGCTGACTTAAAAGCTGGAAATCACGTGAATGCAAGGGCCGTATGAAGACCTTTCTAGATTGGTCCTTGGGCTCCACTATTTCTGAACAGGCAACTGCAGCTGGGAAGGTAACTTCTAGAACAAATGGTCCAAAGCCCCTATTTTCCAGGTTGTGAAATGAAGACTGGGAACAGGGGTAGCGGCTGAGCCCCAGGCTCTGCGTAGGTTGCTTGCCTTGCAGCTGGGTGCCCCCACTCAGCTAGTCAAACGGCTCAACTCAGCTGAGCCCAGGAAGTAAAGCACACCCACAGGCAAAATTTCCTTTTTCTAGTGAATGGAGTATTTACATCTTTGAATCGATCATCTAGATGAAACCTTTTCCTAATACCTTTCCGGTCCCCAGTGTCACTGAGAGCATCCTGAGCTCTAGCCGGAATCCATGAGAGTCCCCATCTTGGTGTCCTGAGCCCCTGCCTGAGCGCATTCCCAGAATCATTTTACAGCAGGGGCCAAAGATCAAAAATTTTATGGGCGTTTGGGGAACGAGTCCTCTGCAACCCATCTACCCTTTCATCTGCACACCCACTGCCCAGAATAGCAAACAGCTCCCAGAGCCTTCACAGCAGGAAGACTGGAGGCTGGAAATATTTCAAAAGCTTGGCCACAGCTGTGCGCAGGAGCCCATCTGAGAGCCTTCGAGCAGACAATCTCCTACCTCCTTTAAAGTACCAGCCACCAGCTTTGCTCAGCCCAAAGAAGTGACAGTGACTGTCAACCATCCAGGATCCTGCCTGCCTGCCTGGGTCCATCAGAGGTGATGGCAACACTGCCTTAAGGGAGAAGCTTCTAGACCTCTACTACCAAGCCTTTGCCTCAGAGCATTTCTACCTCAACCTGCAGAGGCTGCTGTTGTCCCTTCCACTGTGACCAGCATGGCATCAGGAGCCATTGTCCCCAGTGCGCTCAGGGCTCCAATGCTTGACACTATGGCTGTAGATGTACTATTCACTATGGTGTAGAAGCAGCTCGAGGAGTCTGGGCATGGTTTTTCCTGCCTGTTCTCTGGATGGGTCTACCAAGTTCTAGAATAAAGCCAGAACAGGATATTCTTCAGAGCCAGGCATGAAGAGCCTACCCTGGGCCTACTCTAGCACCCTCAAGACATTCTGCTTTTCATGAAGTAAAGGGTCTTACCCACCTGAAGTCCACACTACCTTTTCTACACTATGCATTGGCACCCAGAATCTGAGAACTCCAGTGTAGCCCCATCCTTAGTCCAGCCTCCAGAGATCATGCAACATTAGTGAGACATGGACCTTAAAGGGTACCCAAGGGCAGCACTTTAGGGTGGGATACCTACAGCTATGATATATGAGGTCCTTCAAATTAAAAGGTAAAGTCATGGGGAAAAGGAAAACGAGTAGGCTGGAGGTCTTTCCTGAGCCATCTATTTCCAGACCAGAAGGCAGAGAAGTACAAGCCTGGGGGCTGGGGAGATGGCTCAGTGGCTAAGCATTTTCCTCACAAGTTTTCCCAGAAGCCATGTAAATGCCAGGTAGACTGCGAGACCTGTCTGTCACTCCAGCCTCTGAAGGTGGAAACAGTGTACACCCAGAGCAAGGCGGCTGACGGAATTTGACATCCTGATGTGCTCTTGGACCTTGCCTCATTGAAGATGGTGGAGAAGCTAATGAGAATAATTCCCACCTTCCTCGTGCACATGTACAAACACATTCATAAAGGAGGGTGGGTGGGATGAGGCTATGAAGACATACTTGGCAAGGAGAAGTGTTTTGTCGAACAGGGTTTAGGTTGTCCTGTGGTCTCAGACATTCCACTGTATTCTGGGGGAAGGGAGCCTCTTTATGCTGTCTCATAAATGCCAGGAGTGGATCTGAGTCAGGACTCGCCCCAGAAGAAACAAGGAAGAAAGAGGCCACTCACTCAACTGTACATCACTTAACTTCTTCCATGAGCTGATCTTAGTGCTTGAGACTGGGTGGACCATGGTGGGAGACAGCAGCAAAGGAAAGAGGAGAGAGAGGCACGTGGAGGAAATGGCCTGCTGAGCATACTCAGAAGGAACCTGAAGGTGGAAGGATTGACTTTTGATGCAACTAACCCAGCTAATGACCCTTACAGCCTAGATCTGGCAAATACATCATTCAAAAGAACAGCTTTGTTTAGTGTTCCTGGTATTAAGCCTTGAGAGAGAAGTATAGGCCCTACCAGAAGGGCTAATGACCTATCTCCACTCTTGCAGAGACTGGCGTCTTTCAGTTGTTCTGATTGAAGAACAGTTATGTTTCTGCTGTCTTACTTCCATGTCATCTCCATGAATCCCAGCCTAACACTATTTCTAAGACTTTTTTTTCTAAAAGGCAAGTGACAGGGTTGAGGGGGGAGGGAGCTGGAGTGATGTCTCAGCAGTGAAGAGCACTTGCTCTTGTAGAGGACCCGGGTTCAGTTTCCAATGCCCACTGTATCTCCAGTTCTAGGGGATCTGACATCTTTTCTGACCTCCACAGACTCTTGAATGAACTCCTGAACATACATAGTGAACATACATACACTCAGATATACACACATACACACAAAATAAACAAATATTCGAAGAGGTACATGAACAGTGTCAGCTAAAAGTCAAGACAGAGGAATAAATAACAATACAAGATTGAGTTGTGGGAATGCAGAGGAAGACAGGATTAATTCCTTCTAGATGGCCAGGTTTTACTTCACACTCCTGATAATATTCCAACTGAACTCTTCACAACAAAGCAGGACTTCCAGAGAACACAGAATCATGGGAAGATGTTCCCAGAAGAGGGCGGAACATGTGCAGGCACTGAGCAGGCCCTTACCACTGCTAAGGAAAGGCAAGTTATCCCACACAGTCCCTACTTGGATACCTAAGTATGTCAGGAGCAAGCCACAAGGTCAGGCTGATACCACATGTAGGCAGATGTTATCCGCCATGCTAAGGACTTTGGCAGTTCCAGAGAAGACATGAATGGTGTACATAATGATGCTGGCAGTTTCTTGGGAAACAGGAGAAACTGAAAATAAGGGCCCAAATGAGGACTATTCGCACAATTTAATCCAAGAAGATCTAAGGAACAAAAACAAAAGAGCTTTTGAGTGTAAGAAATGTAGCTTGTGACTAGTGATTTTGTGTTTTCTTCTACACACAGAGGCTCCCCATTTCTACCCAGCTTCTTTGTCCTGGCCACATTGTAACATCCAAGTCATTGGTTGCAAGCCACAGTCATGGATCTTGGCTTAGCTAAGCAACCCTGGCATTTATTAGATGGCCCTGCAGCAGCTCAGAGATGAGGAAGGTCTGGGCAGCATCTTTGAACACTGGCTGCCGCAAGGTTCCAAGCAGTAGCCGTTGCTAAGGAGTCTCCAAAGACCACGGATGAATCTGCTCCTATGGATCCTCCTGAATCTTTGTCACTGTGTTCTTGATTCAGACTTCAGGACAAGAGCATGGATTGTGTAAATTGGTCATGTCTCTGCCCCTCTTGCAATGGGCTGGTCACTCTGACCGACAGCTGTATGACACTCTTCAACATGGAAGCAGAATATCCCCAAAGCTATGACTGTATTCAGCCCTCTAGGACTGACTCACTATACATCCCTGGAGACTAATGAGCATCCAGCATCTAGAATGTACACCATGTACCACTACTGATAGTAGCGCTCACAAGCAAAATGGCTGTGGCCAACCTTCCCTTCACCTTACCACATGTCCCTGCCACTGCTGTCTCTGCCTCTCTGGGATATCAGGGAAAGTGTCAAAACTCTGAGCACAAGCCCTGCCGTCCAGGGAAGGGGAACTCATCAATCCACCTTCATCTCTTCCTCTGCTTATCTGGTGTCCTCATACCGATTTTTCAATGTCCCAGAGTACACTCTACGGAACCTTCGTAAAGCTGATTATAATTTCCTGTGAGAGGGGTATTTGGGGTTGGGGGTAGGGACTGGTTTGTTTTGGGTTTTTTTTCTTTCAATATTGTTCCTGTTTAAAATGAGAGTTCATGTCTTCCAGAAGTTACCTTTCATCATCTTTTCACTCCCCAGGTTCTGGGACCATGCTTCCTGCCTTCCTGTTGTGGGTCCTGCAAATACTAGGTTCCTGGAGAGCTGCTGGGAAGGAGTGCGGAGAAGCTGGGATCAGTTAACTTCTCGTGGGTTTCAGGAGTCCTTCCCCATCCACAGCATTCTGTAAGAGATGGTGTGGGGGCCTGGCTGAAATTAAGGCCAGTATCAAACTGGGATCTGTCCCTGGTTTTCAGGATGCATTGAAGCTATTCAATTCCAAGAGTGAGCCAGGCATTAGATTTGAGTACATTTATGAAAGAAAGAAAGAAAGAAGGAAGGAAGGAAGGAAGGAAGGAAGGAAGGAA
>LOJH01009271.1:0-24626 GCA_001685095.1 Ellobius talpinus
TTATTAACCAATGAAAGTAACACATAGACAGATGACCCTCCTCCATCATGAGTCATTTCTCTTTCTTAGTGTGCCACTAAATAAAAGCACGCCTCATTATTAATGGTGTCTTAGCCTCCACAGAATAAATGAGCATCTGTCCAATGAAAGAGCAGAGGAGGGAAATGCTGATACAGCTTGGGGTAACCTGGCTTGAAAGTCTTTTTTTTTTTCTACTGAGTTTTGACTTGGTCTTGAAAAAGCATAAGTAAATTTGGTTACTGGGAAGATCATCTTCCTGGTTGAAAGTTAAGAATAGGTAGGAAAGGACACACGTTAGACCTTGGGAAGGAAACGGTCTCTAGAAATAGCTTATGGGCGTAAGCGCTTTGGGTGGAAGGATGTCAGTAGAAACGCAAAGGAGTGATGTGTGCACAGGTGGAATCTAGAAGTGCCATCCACATACTGAGATTTGGACTGGTGCAGAATTCTAAAGAAGAGAAGGATCTGGCGTGAGTACCAGGCTTCAGTCAGTGAGGCTTGGATGTAGCATGTACCAGCATTTCATATACCAATGACAAAAAAGCACACCCAGTTAACAGTGACTTGTCATAGGCTCTAACACAATGTCAGATAACTAAAAAGATAAAGATGTGCATATTAGAACTTTACTTGTAGTTCTGAGATAGTTTAAGCCAAGTATACAATGTCACATTTAGCAAAGACAAATAATTCAGCCAATGTAAGGAATTCTATGGCATAGAATACAGACGTACTGACTTCCAAGCTATAGTAAATGGTGGACAGGATCAATGATGCCCAGGGATTCCCTTTTTCACCTAGGTGACTGCAGAGTTCCATATGGAATCTAACACTAATCATGAATCAAATATTTATAGATGGAGGTGGTTGGGGGAGGGCACACACTTGCAAAGAGAAGAGCAAATGACATTCATAAGAGAGAGTGGTGTTGGTGTGTGTTGTGGTGTATGTGTGCGCTGTGGTCTGTGTTCTGTGTGTATATGCGTGTATGTGTTGCATTGTGTGTATTGTTTGTGTGTGCTGTGCTGTGTTGTGATGTGTATGTATGTGTGTGTTGTGGTGTGTGTATGTGTGTGTGTAGTTTAGGCGGCAGGACAAGCTTCTCCTTTGCTCACCGTGAACAAATGCATCTATACTCTAGCACAGCCTCTCACCAGCAGACAGTGGGAAGAGGGTGAGCCTGAACAAGGCACTGGATTCCCTGGAACTGGAGGGACAGATTGCTGCGAGGCACCATGGAAGTCCTCAGCAGGAACACACGTGCTCTTAACTGCTGAGCCATCTCTCCAGCCTTAAATTCTGCAATTCTTAAGAACATATACATAAAGGCTGTGCATGGTGGCGCACACCTTTAATCCCAGCACTTGGCAGGCAGAGACAGGCGGATCTCTGTGAGTTCGAGGCCAGCCTGGTCTACAAAGAGATTTCCAGGATGATCAGGACGGCTACACAGAGAAACCCTGTCTGAAAACAGCAACAACAACCAACCAACCAAACAACCAAACAAACAAAATCACAAGATTAGGCTTTTGTTGTGATTGAACATAGACTCCAGGTATGCAAGGTAAGAGCTCTGCCTCTGAGCTGCTGTTTCAGCCCTAGGAGTGGCTTCTGAGTGTCTTCTGTGGCCCAGGGGTCTTGATGGGAGATTATCACCAAGTTTCACAGGCCGTCTTTATAGACTCTGCAGTTTTCAGTGCCAATTCTCTTTTCACAGGCTCCCGATTTAATAAGATGGTTAGTAACCTGCAGGCATTGTTCTGTTGCATATACTACTCTGTGTTATATGCATTATCCACAGCTCTTTCTCACTAACAAAGGACTGCACCTTCGATAAAATCTTAGTTAACACTGTGGACCTTCTGAGACTGCAGGGGTGCCAGGAGCAGCCTCCCAGGAGAAGAGGAACAGGACTTAGGAAGTGAATTTCCTACAGGACTTAGGAAAGTATGTGACTACATTTCCCTTTGCAGCCACATGACTCCACAAGAAAGACTGATCCGAGGACTGTGAGGCTAGGCAGTTAGAACAGGACAGATGGGGGCTGTCAAGCCTTTCTTATTTCATTTTTTATTTGTTTATTTTTCTAAAAACCTATCTTTTCTCATTTTGCATGCCAAATCCATTTCCCAGTCCCCTTCTCCTGCTCCTCCCTTCCCCTCCCCAGCACCTCCCAGCCTTTCTTGTTCTTACTCCCAGGCTTTGTTTATCTATTACAAATGATCACACTTAAAATAATTGAATTTACAACACACAGTGTGAGGACTGTCCCCACCTTCTGCATCTCCTGAGTTCTCAAGCACTTACTGTAAGGACTGAACTTCTGTTAGACTGTGAGCAGCCTTCCTGAGAGCCAACTCACTTGTCTCCACAGTGAGGCATTGCCTGGGAGGCCATGCCTGATGTGTCCCAGAGTGCTTTGCCATCTTCACACCTATTGTGCTCTGGTCTCATTTCCATGGCATTTGATTCTGCTGTTTGCTTCTGCTCAGTTCCCGCTGGGGTGAACAATACTCCTGCCCAGCACAGTTAACACTGTGTTGCCCTCCACGCCTCCCTGCTAGCATTTCCCAACACTGTGGCTGTTCGCCTTAAGGTTCTGATCTTTCCTCTCTCTGTAGCGAGCACCCAGACAGTAGAACAACACACATTTCTGTACGCTCCTCAATTTCTAACCTGTGTTTTAATTTGCTGGAGTGGTAGTTGGTACAATTATGACCCAAGGAAGCATCTGGGCGGTGTCCCTCCCCCCCACTGGTGAGCAAAGTAGTGTTTCATCTGGCTCTCCACCCATGTTTTCTAGCTTATAAACTTGTTTATTTGATAAAGGACTTCAAGAGGTTTTAATTTTGTCAGTGAGGCCATTGCTGCACTAGACATAATGATGCTTGAGGACCTAAAAACAAAGCTCAGTTTGGGCAGGAAGAAAGTAATTTCCAGCCAGGTGCATACCTTTAACCCCAGCACTTGGAAAGCAGAGGCGGGCAGGTCTCTGAGTTCAAAGCCATTCTGGTCTAAAAAGTGAGTTCCTGCACCTCCAGGGTTACACAGAGAAAACACTAATAAATAAATAAATAAACAAACAAACAAACAAACAATAAAAAAGTCATTTCCCTAAACCATGAGAAATTCATGATGGTTTGTAAGAGACAGAGTCATGACTTCATATATACAGGTCAACTGTAATAATTTCACCTACATGAATATTTCTTTCTCCAAATCTCATCTTTCACAAGGGTCAGGAAATTACACCTATGGACCTAACTAGACAGTAACTCAAGGCTAACAAATGGGCACCATGGTGGTAGAAGGAAGCAAATGATCGTTGGAAGGATTCCTTTAAAGAAAGTCATGACGACATGATTGATGATGAGCATCCGTGGACCCTTTCTTCATATGCATTGTCAACATCTTTGCACGGTTGCTGCATCTCTTCCAGAGATAGTTTAGCACTCACGTGTGGCAACAGGACATTCTCCCATGAATCATTACACAGAGGCCATTCATTACTTTTAACACTGTTACAGAAGACTGGATGGAGCAGGTGAAGGGGAGGAAGAATTCTTTTGGATCGTGGCACCAGTCCACCACCGTAGGGAAGGAATGGTGGAATTCACAGCAGAGTTTCTCGTATCTTAATGGGTAAGGAAACAGAACTTGAGCCAGTACCAGACATGGCTACTCCTTCAAGGCTGGTCCCCAGCAACCCACTTTAGTTAGACCACAGTTTCAAAGGTTAACCTCCCCAAATACCTCCATTAGCTGGGGGACTAAGTCTTCAAAAACATGAGTGTGTGGGGGTATTTTTCATTAAAACCATAACACCTAAGGAGAAAGTTGCCGATTCGACAATATGTTCTACCCCGCGAACTGTAAACTCTACCACTTCTAAAGATCTCCTCAGGCTGGAGAGATGGCTCAGTGGTTAAGAGCATTGCTAGCTCTTCCAAAGGTCCTGAGTTCAATTTCCAGCAACTACATGGTGGCTCACAACCATCTGTAATGAGGTCTGGTGTCCTATTCTGGCCTGCAGGAATATTGCATGCATAATAAATAAAAAAATAAAAAAATAAAAGATCTCCCCAAGCACCTGCTTTCTTGTCTTCATTTCAGACCCATGGGTCACACTGTGCATTTGACTATACCTTCCCATCAGGTGTATTGTGTGGGAATTTTCTTGTTGATGTGGGAGGCTCTATATCCACTAGTGAGCGATCTTGGATCATGTCCCAGAGAGGCTCACAGTCAGAGCAAGGTATCTGAGTCAATATATTTTTTATCAATAAAAATCAAAAAAGAAAGTAGTCAAGACACATGCTTATATGAGACCCTATTAGGCAGTATTTGTATTTTTTACTTAGGATTTCACTTCTGCATCATGTGATTCAGAAATGAGTTTGGGTCAGTATGTTGTTCAGTGGGAGGGAGCATTTGGTGTGCTGGTCAGTGGGGGGTATCCAGTGTGTTTTTCAGTGTGTATGGGGGGCAGCCAATGTGCTGTTCAGTGTACATGGGGGGCATTCCATATACTGTTCAGTGTGGGGGCATTCAGTGTATGTGGGGGGCATTCAGTATGTTGTTGAGTGGGAGGGAGCATTCAGTGTGCTGGTCAGTGGCGGGGAGGCGCATTCAGTGTGTTGTTCAGTGTGGGGGGCATTCAATGCATTGTTTAGTGTGTATGGGGGCATTCAGTGTATGTGGGGGAGCATTCAGTGTGATGTTGACTGGTTTGATCTTGTGCAAACTGCAAGCAGCCACAGTTACTGTGAGCTCCTGAGCGCAATGGCCTTGTCATGTTCAGAAGACACCACATGTATTTATCTTAAATACTTATGATGCATTTCACAACAAAAGACATTGATGAATGTTTCAAAACTCTGTTGACTGAATTATAGAGCTGAAGCCATGAACATGAAAGCATGCTTTAGCTCACTGAGCAGCTAGGGAAATAGAATTAAAATTACAATGAACTGTTACTTTGTATGAAGCAAAGTAACAAACCCAAGTTCGAAATAATTCTTGTCACCAATGGGGATGAAGTGAAGGTTCTTTCACACGAACTGAATGTTACAGCTTTATTGGAAAGTGATGTGTCATACCTACTAAAAGAAAAATAAACAGAACACCGTGATTCATTCTCCCTGAATGCTCACTAGTAGTGGGGAAATACAGGTTTAAGAACTATTGTTGTATGTAGTCCCTCTGATGTTAAACAGTTTAATGAAGTAATGGTTGATTTAATTATAACATGAGACACTACAGGATATTATACCCCATTAACAAAGAATGAATTAGAGATACTACCCTTGACTAGAAGGGATTTCCACAAAGTCACATTGACAGGTAAGAAGGCCAGTGAGAAGCACAAAAGGTGTCACACTATTTGTGTAAGGTGACAGCAGCCACAGGTCCCCAAGCACAGACAAACACGGGGCAAGCAGAGAGGGGCCTGCTCTGTGCTGCTTACATGGGCTTTGAATGGGACACGCAGGCTGATGTGGGTGGCGTTTTGGAAGAAAAAACCATCACGGTGGTCAGGGCTTGGCTAGCACATGGCATCTCGAAACCAGGATTGCCATGGGCAAACAAAATAGCAATAAGACAGTTACAACTTCAGAGGAAGAGCATCAGCCAGAAGAGGCTATCTTAAAAATGGTGGCCTTTCTGTGTTGTTCCTGGTACTTTTTCCCTTCCTTCTAAGTGAACTGCACTTTTGTCTGGATGCCATGGGCCCATTTCCTCATCCCTAGGTCCTGTTTTTTGAGATCCTGTCTCATTTCACTTCAGGATGTCTTTCTTTGAAACAGACAACCTCCTCTCTCCATCTCTGGAGGACCGGGATGACAGGTGTGTACCACCAGGCTGAGTAACACACTTTCTGAGAATGGTGATGTGGACAAGTGGTGGTCATGAGTCCTACTACCTGAGTATACTGATTATAAATTATAACTGTGAATTTACTTTTTGGTCCTTTTTGTTTGTTTTAAAACCAATAGGGCTTGAGGTATAGCTTAATACTAGAATGTCTGTGTCTCCTCATAATTGCTTCTCCCCTACAATAGCTTATCCTAAAAATAAATTTCTATGGATCATTCGCTTTTTCAAGATAGATAAGCATGTTAATGCCAAAAGATAAAATATATGAATGATCAAGGCATGCACACAGAAATTAAGAAGCTACAAAGAAGCACATTCCACTCAACAGCCATCAAAAAATGCAAGTAAAATTCAATATTGCATGTAGCACGTAGAGTCATGTGCCACAGGACAATGTCTCAGTCAGTGGTGTACCACAAACAGCTGTGATCCAGCATCTATGGTGCAGCTAAAAAGTTCCCACTGAGTAAAATAATAGCTTTCACGGCACAGTGCAGTATGCACATGTGTGTTGCTGGTGCAAACAAACCACTCACTGTATTGTCACTCATACAAGAGAACAGCGCATGCAGTCATATACAGTACATACAACTGCATAGCGATGAGCAATTGATAAGTGCACAGGTATTTGCTCTATCTCCCATTGTTATTTTAAGACTAAGTCCTATATTTTATTTTATTTTAACTTATTTCATCTTGTAGCCTGGCTATCCTAGAACTTGCTATGTAGACTAGGCTAACCCTGAATTCAAAGAGATCCACCTGCCTCTGCCTCCCCACTGCTGGGACCAAAGGTGTGCACTACCACATCTGGCTTAACACACGGGGGGGGGGAGGATTTGGGGCACCAGATTTCCTGAACTGGAAATTACAGATGGTTGTGAGCACTATGTGGGTGATTGGAATTGAACCTCAGCCCTCTGGAAGAGCAACCAGTGCTCTTAACTGCTGAACCATTTCTCCAGGCCCTACTATTTATATTTCAAGAAATTAAGTGTGATGCTGGAGAGAATGCCCAGAGGGTAAAGGTATTTGCTGCAGCACAAGGCTGGTGACCGGAGTTCAATCTCTGGAACCCACACATAGAGGTGGAAGAAGAGAACTGAGCCCATGAAGCTCTTTGTTGATCTCTGCAAGCACCCTGTGGCATGCAAGTTGTACATATGTGTCCATACATAAACCCCTATGCGCACATGAGCACACATATGCACACACACAAAATAATAATTTTAAAAAGTCAGCATTAGCACAGGATGGGCTGTTCTACGTCTGCAGGATCTCCCACAGAATTAGACGTGGCCGTGAGAGACAATGGTTTGGTTTTGTTTTTGAGACAGGGTTTCTCTATGTAGCCCTGGCTGTCCAGGAACTCACTCTATAGACCAGGCTGGGCTTGTACTCAGAGATCCTCCTGTCTCTGCCTTCTGAGTGCTGGGATTAAAAGCGCGTACCACCATTGCCCAGCCTATCATAAAAATTTTCTACATGAAGTAACACTTACATGAAATCCATTGTAACTATTGCTGAGAGCGTTTTGCTATGTGAACCAAGAGCTTTAACATATTATTTTTGGAATTTGTTTTGCAAACTTTGTTAGTAATTGATATTAGCCCATACCCTGCCTTTTTAAGAAAGTCTTTGTTATCTTTTGTGGGAAGGAAAAGATGAAAGCTCATGCTTCCAAGTCATCCTTCTACGGAGCACCGTGAGGAAAGGCAAAGGTACACATGGGTCCACCTTCCTGTTGTCCTTTGCTTCCTTAACGTCTTCCTCAAAAGTGCATTTTGCAAGAACAAAGGACTAACAAAATCCATTGCCTGCATGGCAAACCTCCCTCCAAGTTGTTACTTAAGGGAGTCTGAGACTCCCGTAACAATGCCACTTATTGCTCTTGTCCTCGGTTGCCTCTCAGAAGCTGAAGGTAAGTAAGGCCCTATTGCTGGACACCCACACTTCAGACACAGGTCTTGGAGGAATCGAGCTGTAAGTGACCTGGAAGTCTCCTCCCTGAGACCTGTCTCTCAGTCTGTGTGTGTGGCAAACTGCTGAAGGGCAAAAGCAAGGAATGGTCCTCCCCAGTCGCTGAGATAGGAGCCACAGCAACAACTAGCTTGGCAAGAAATACACAAAGGTGCCATAGTAGCACTTCTTATTAGACTGAAGGCCAGCTCAATAGGAAAGAATTCACAAGTTTGGTAAACCTAGCCAACTGCCTTGGCTGGTGAGGCCATGGACCCTAGAGGAGAACCCACTACTGCCACTTTCTTAGACCAGGACAATTCCAGACTTCGGTCTAAATAAATACCTGTCCTTATATCTACAGGGAAGTCACAGAACCTTCTTTTTGCAGCAGATGGAGACCATCACAGAAATGCACAGAAATGTAGAAGTGGTCAAGATACAGAGAACGGCCATCCTCAACTGATACATCTGCAGCACAATCCCTGCTCCTGAGGCTCAGGGAACAGCAGGAAGAAAGGAAGAGCCAGAGGACAAGAATGTCAGAGGATGAGAATGCCTTCTGTGAGACTGTGTTCTCTACATATGACATGGAGCTGCACCCATGAAATCTTAACAATCTGGCTGACTAAACAAGACCTGCGTGATGACACCAGTTGGTATGTCCATGTGGGTGGGAGACTCTTACAAGGTACCACCCCTGGATGAAGTGCTGCAGTCTCAATGGCTTCTTTGAGAGGAGACTCTTATCTTCTCCAGGGATGACTGACCAGATCCCAAGTGATCAGCCCTGAACTCCTCTCTGTTAAGAGCAACACTAAATGAAACCAGTTAATTTATAATAATTTTTAAAGGGTAGTGTATTTGAGAGGGGGCGTGGAAGGAGCTAGAGAGGGAGAAGGTGTGTAGTATATAAGGTTCACAAAAATGAAATAAATGTAAAATAAACAATGTTTTGTCTGGTTTTTGAGACAGGGTCTCACTGTATAATTCTGACCATCCTGCAACTCACTTTGTAGACCAGGCTAGCCTTGAGCTCACAGAGACCTGCCTGGCTCTGCCTCTGCAGTGCTGGTATTAAAGGTGTGCACCACTAAGCCCAACAAATTTTGATAGTCCCACATTTACATTTATCTAATACTTGTCTTTTTAATGTAACTTTTAATAAACAAAGTAGTAACTTTTGATAAATAAGAATGTATCAGTAAAACATATATCGAGAACCAACTGTATACAAAACATAAACTGAAAATAAAATATATTGGGGCCTCACATGGTGGTGCACACATGTAATTCTAGCACTTAGGAGGTAGAGGCAGGAGGAACAGGACCTTAAAGTCATCTTCAGCTACACAGGGGATTCAAGGCCCCTGGCAACAAGGATTCTGCTCAAAGAAACGAAAGACAAAAACCCAACAAGTCAAACTTGTTAAAGAGGAAGTGTTCTAATTCTGAAACTTTATTTGTGGGGATCAAAGGACATCTTCAACAGTGGATAGAGCCGCTGGTCAGTTGTCTCTTCATTTGCTTCCCTCAAATGAATGACTCCCAACAATGGTGAGCACATCACAAAAGAACATCCAGCCACCTGCCCTGGAGCTCAGCAGAGCAGATCACGGCGATGCCTACACGTTTCGCTTCTTGGCATCCAAGCGGCTGATTCCCGGGCACATCTGGTAACGGTGAATCATGGCTGCTTTACTGGCAAGCTAAGTAATGGGCAAGGCATGTGCAGGGGCTGAAGAGTGAGTCAGCTGGCTTCCAGGAAAGGCTGTAGTCCAGCTGTTGGAGGTGGCATCATCTTATGATCATGATCAGCATTGAGGTGGCGAGTGTGCCCAGGACTCATTTGGACTCATGAGTACAGTGCCGTGTTTGCTCAGGTCCATGTCCACAGGACTTTCCGCTTTGCCTTCAAGACTGCCTAATAATGGTCAGAAGGCCCACAATGGTGCCTTCTGGTCATATACATACCCATGTGCATGTGCATGCCAGCGCACATACACACATATACATATATACCAAACACCAAATAAACATATATAGGGGTTTTTGAGATAGGGCTTCTCTGTGTGGTTCTGGGCATCCTAGAACTCTCTCTGTAGACCAGGCTGGCTTTGAACTCAGAGATCTGCCTGCCTCTGCCTCCCAAGTGCTGGGATTAAAGACATGCACCACCACCACCTGACATTAAAGGTATTTTCTTCTTGTTTAATGCAAGGCTTCCAAAGAAATGCTGTGCTGTTTCCCATTTCTTCCCTGTGAGGTAGCAGGACAAACATAAATAATAGACTTGTCATCTGGGTTTTAGGGTGAGCGGCTCCTACTAACTCTTACAGGGGCTGAGAGGGTGAGGCAGACACGTTTTATTTTAAAGTGCTGTTTTTCTCAGAAGTTTGCAGAAACATGGTCTTTTTTCTTCTTCTTTGAAGTTAATTTTAAGAAGAGCGGTGAATCTTTCCAGCTTCGTGGCCACTTAACCCTTGTTATTATTTATTACTTACTGTTGAGTTTGTTTATTTATTTGCTCTTCTGTTATGACACTATCTCTTGGTAGACGCCCAGAATGGCTTGGGACCCCTCTGAATGCGTCACCACACCAAACTTTTTAAGAAATTGAAAAAAATTAATACCTGGTACGGGCATAGTTCTATAGGTTTAGTATATTTTCGCCTAGTTATTCTTCTGAAGGTACCTAGGCGCTATTCTCATTCTCTCTTTGGGGGTGAGGGTTAGAACCCCTGAAGTCCTAAGTCCTGTTTTCTGTCCCTTTATTGCTTTCCCCGGGAAGGTCTTTAAAGCTCTCAGTTTCAGGTCATTCTCTTAAAATTGTTTTCAACCTCCTGTTTGGCTTCATGGTGTGTACAGTTCTAATTGCTTTTGGGGAACCGATCTCTAGGCTCTGCTAGGTGTGTGTGTGTGTGTGTGTGTGTGAGAGAGTGTGTATGTGAGTGTGTGCGAGTGTGTGTGAGTGTGTGTATGTGTGTGAGAGTGTGTGAGTGTGTGTGATTGTGTGTGAGTGTGTGTATGTGTGTGAGTGTGTGTGAGAGAGTGTATGTGTGTGAGTGTGTGTGAGTGTGTGTATGTGTGTGAGTGTGTGTGTGTGTTTGGTCTAAACTTAAGCAGTGCTGATCCCCCTTGCCCCACCCAGCCAGCTGCTCTTGACACATGATTTTCATTTATTCTTATACCCAAATTTTAACGTGACAGGTTGATAAGGCCCAAGATGAAAGGAGCTAGCTGATTTGGGAGAGACTCAAACGCCAGCCTGGCTCTGGGAATGCCACCACTCCAGTTTAAACAACACCCACAAGCCTGGGGTGCCCCCAGCAGAGGGCCCAGTGAGATGCAAATTTTTGTTTCAGAATATTTGGTTCCTTGTTTTGATCTATCACCTAGCCTCAAAGTGTCTGGAGGAGCCCACTGCCCCTTAGGAAGAGCGCTTTTCATTCACACCCAGGGCTGGCTAAGGAGCTGAGGTAAAAGCCGGCTAAGAGTGGGGGCACTTGTTTTGCATTAAGCAATTAGCAATTTGCATTAAGCAAAAAAGACACTCTCCTCACCCAGAAAAGGTGGTAAACACGTTCAATCCTGCTAATGGAGTTTACTGTAGAGATGATTAGGGTTTGGGGCTGGGATTGGAGAGGACGTGGCCTCGATTCCAAACATGCACAGAAGGCCCAAGAAGAAACTCCTGCTTTTCATCCAAGATGCCCCTAAACCTGGCTCCCTCTGTTTCGAGTCACCTAGACTGAAAGCCATTTAAATCATTTAAAGATCACTTTATTCAGTTCAAAAGAATTTCAGTTCTCAGTTGAATTTCTCCGCCTACCCCTTGGGAACATGGTGGCACCTTAGTCTATTTCTCTGATCCTGGTGAGAAGACTTTGTTCACGAGTACTAAGGCATTAGTGTCCAGAAGACTGGCCATGGGGCCAGGTCGGGTGGCTCCCATTGCTGGTCCACAATGTCTAGGAAGCTGCTTTATCCCTTAAAACGCTAAGAAATGCCAACGATGAAAAATACAGAGCTTGAGAAACAGAGCCCGGCTTGGAATGGGCTGTTCAGTTTCACAAGGACTGCTGCTGTTGCAGGAGCAAAATGTACCTGTTCAGCTCTTGTGAGGCTGACCCCCTCTCCCCATAGCCGGGGAATGAGACCAGGGATCTCACTGATGCAGAACTAACCTCCACAGTGGCCAGAAAATGGAACCAGTCTACATGTCCATTAACAGAGGAATGGGTAACAAAAGTGTACTTCTTGTGTGGAATTCTGCGATGGAATTTTATGCAACCAAAGGCAAAGTGACATCATGGCACTTGAGGAAAAGTGCGCACAACCAGAAATCATTGTGCTAACCAATAAGCTAGGCTCAAGAAGAAAGCATTACATGTCTTTTCTTATATGCAGAACTTAGATTTAAAATTACATATACTGTGATTCATGTGTGTGTGTTTGCATGTCGGGAAACTAGAGATGTATCATGAGAGGGAAGGAAAACTCTTCAGGAGCTGGGAACCAGGGTGATGGAGCACTTGTAATAAGAAAGCAGAGGGTGGGGCGGTAAAGGGGAGGGGAGGGAGATGAGAAAGTGAGGGAACCGGATGGTTGGATGGTTGAGGGGCAAAAGGGAGTTGGAGAGCAATGAGAGAGAGATCTTGATAGGAAGAACCACTATGTGGTTGGGGGAAACCTGGGGCTAGAGAAATTCCCAACAATCTTACAAGGAGGATCCCAGCTAAGGCTCCTAGTGATAGTGGAGAGAGAGCCCAAACTGCCCTTCCCTTGTAACCAGATTAGTGAATACCCCAACTGTAGTAATAGAGGCTTAATCCAGTAACTTTTAACATCAAGGAAATTCAGTTTCTTTTATTTCCCGAAAGAACTGTTGGCCCTCCCTCAGAACTCCCATAATAAACTTCATGAACAACAAACTCAACCATAGGACCTGCTTCCACAGGATTCTGCTTGTTACTTCTACATGCCTCAGGCTGTTATGTGTTCTGCCTGAATTTCAAAACGCTGTTAACTGGGTATCATTGTCTGGGTGTTCACAGGTTCTTCCAACTTGACAAGACCCTAATACCGCAATCTTTTTCTGATAAAAGATTCACCATTCCCTGTGTGCTTCAAGCCAGAGGCATGGGAGTCCCCCTTGCTCTCTTCCTTATTGTTCATGAACAGTCTATTTCTTAGTCTTATTGACTTTGCCTTCCTACATCCTTACAGCAGGTATGTCCCTGACGTCCCTACTCCTCTGTTCCACTACCACCTAATCTTAGATCTCTACTGTCACAAGTTTCAGTTCCTCCCTTACCACTGTCTACATCTGAGTCATTCTCTAAACTTCAAGTCTTATCACAGTATTTTGCAACTCTAGCCTGCCAGGGATGCTCAGTGGCTTTTCAAGTCCAAGCTTCTCAGCAAGGCATGGAGATTGAAGCTTTGTAATTGGCCTTGGTATGGATTACCTTCCTGTTGCTGCGATAACATACCACACCCAAGGCAACCCAAAGAAGGAAGAGTTTGTTTGGACTTATGGTGCCAAAGGACCGGAGTCTGTAATGGTGGGTACAGCATGGTCACAAGCGGTAGGCACGGAGGCAGGAGCAGAAGCAGTGAACTCCCATTTCCAGGGGCGAGCCGAAGGCAGAGAACAACTGGAAATGGTGTGAGTTTGTAGATTCTCAAGACATGCCTTGACAGGCCGTGGTGACACAGCCTTTGAGCCCAGCACCGGGGAGGCAGAGACAGGGGATCTCTGAGTTCGAGGCCAGCCTGGTCTACAAAGTCACAGAGCTACACAGAGAAACCCTGTCTCGACAAACAAAGAATATCCCCCCCAAAAAAAACAAAAAGACACCTCCAGTGGTATACTTCCTTCAACAAGGTCTCATGCCCCTTCCCCAATAGGACTGCTAATTAAGGACCAAGTGTTTAAATATATGAGCATATGGAGGGCACTCTCTTTGAGACCACCACTGTCCTTGAGACCTCTGAAGGCTACCATCTGCCCATCCTTACAGCAACTGTCCAACAGTAGATATGAGAGTCTTTCCCTGTTTTGTTTAACTGGTAGACAGTTTTTTTTATTTCATTGCTTTCTTGTTTCATTTATTCATTTGTCTATGTATTGGTTTGCCCTCCTCCCTCAATTAGGGGGAGTACAAAATCCCCTCTGAGAGACAAAAGACAGTTGTTGTTTTCTTAAACAGACACGATATCCCTGGGGCCTCTTGGCTTTCTTTCTTTTTTTTGGCACTTACCAATAATACTGCCCCAGTAATCATTTTTATATTCGATTTATTTCCCCATTTTTAAAGAAGAGCAGACATGGTTAAATTGGGATAAAATTCTAACGTGACTAAAAACTTGAAGGATATTCATTTTTTTATTTCTAGGTAACTGAATTGTTATTTAACCCTTTACACATAGTTGAATATTACTTTAAATTTTTTTTGTTTATGTGTATCTTTTCCAGTGTTGAAGACTGAACCCTGGGAACCCAGGGATTTACGCATGCCACTTAATTACAACCACAGTCCTTTAATTCTTCTTTTAAAATAAATTGCATTGTTTTGGATAGCTTTGATTCTTTAATAATTGAGATAATGGTACACACCATGCACACAGACGTTGCATTGCTTCCTCTGTAAGTGACATTTTATTTGAGTATGGCATTTTAATGAACTAATATCATTAACTAAAGTTTATTTTCTTTCCAGCTAACCTTAATTTTTCCTAATATTCCCTCTCCATTATGATTGCAGGATACAGCAGGCCATCCTATGATTATTTGTTTTGTGGTGCTGGGAATCCAACTCCAGACCTTTGTACTCTAGGAAAACGTTCCCTTCTTAAGCCTCCTTTGGCTCCTCTTGGCTGCAACAGGTTTTCAGAGTCTCCGATTATTCATTTCCAGACTTTTGATGATGTTGTTGGATGCTGACAAGGCACCTTGCAGACTAGCCATCAATTTCTCTTTTCTGATGCTCGGTACGAGGGTATGGTTTACAGGAGAAAGAGCGCATCACTCCACAGTAATCGCCATCCACACAACTTACCACTGTGCTTGTGATATCACAGTTTGTCTTCAGCATCTGTTTTCTAGACCACTTCTTGTCGTGAGGTCATTTTATGCAGTGAGTACTCAAGGAAGTGGCAATCATTCCTCACATTTCCTTTCCTTTTCTTCTTTTCCTTTTCTGTTTTTCTTTTTGAGACAGGGTTTGTCTGTGTAGCCCCGACTGTCCTAGAATTTGCTTTATAGACCAGGCTGGCCTTGAACTCACAGAGATCTGTCTGCTTCTGTCTCCTGAGTGCTGGGATTAAAGTTTTGTGTACCACCATGCTCAGCCCATTTCTTACATTTCTATTTTTAAAATTAATTTATTATTTATATTTTATGTATGAGTGTTCTGCATGTATATCTGCAGGCCAGAAGAGGGCATCAAATCCTACTATAGATGGGTGTGAACCACCATGAGATTGCTGGGAATTGAACTCAGGATCTCTGGAAGAGTAGCCAATGCTCTTAACCGCTAAGTTATCTCTCCAGTCTTTTTTACTTTTTTTAATTTAATTTCTCACATCCCTAAGAGCAGAATAACTTCTTAAATTACTTGGGATTCTTCTGTCAAAAGGTTGGTCTTCTGTCCCTCATTCATCCACATGCCCCTCTGCTATTATATCATGTATTTATGATGTCTGTGTTTATATTTGAGTGTGAGTCGTCCAGAGGTCAGAAGACAACCTCAGATGTGAACCCTCGCCTTGCATCTTGTTTGCAACAAGGTCCCTTGTAGTTCACAGCTGCTTATACTAGGTTAGCTGCCCTGTGAGCTGCTAGAAGTGTTCTTTGATCTCTGCCTCCTGTTTTCCTTGTAGGAGACCAGGATTACAGATGCATGAACTACTGTGTCTAGCCTTTCTGTGATCTGGGTATCCAAGCTCAAACGCTGAGGTGAACAATCTCCTCAGTGTCTCTCATTTATTTACACAATTATTTATTCATGGTTGTTTATTTCATACTCTGGATGGTATATCTAATATTTATTTATTTTGTAGCTTTAACAGAAGCTATTTAATTGGTTTCTAATGAGTTACTCTATGTGTCAATGTGAGCTTTCCTGCTACTAAATGGAACTACACAGTGCTGATCTTGTATGTTTCCTGGCTTGGTCACAGAATTAGAATCAGCTATTTCTCTAAGAAGCTGTGGGTCCCCCACCCCATTGGTGAGTAGTATTTGGAATTAAGATCTCGGTGATAAGATGTAATTGTTGCTACTTGGTGGCATTGCTTCTAGGCATTTTAGCTAATGACAATCAAATTTATGCCAGCATATTAACCTATGTATGTCGCTGTATCTATAACTATTGGTGTATGACCATTGAATTTGCATTAAGTTACATGTGAGTTCACATTGAAGCCTCCATCATCATATAAATTGGTTCGGTCTTTTCTTGATTAACTGTAATCAAGTTACCCTCCCTCCAACAGCGAGAAATGTGGCTTCCGTCAGCTGCCGTCCATTCCCTCCATTGTTCAGTTCCAGTTTGCTTGTCTCAGGGTATCAGCACTATTGACCGCTACTCCCATGGGAAACAGCGTTATCAAATAGCATTCCACTTTAAATAATCGGAGGCTCCACTCATTTCCAAAGTTACCTGAGTCTTTGCTTTTATCTCCCCCACCCCAGTGAGATAGTTGCATTCCGTTTGTAGCACAGTTAGATTCCTTATCTTAGTCTGCATTTTATTCTGGGAAACCCCACCTCTAAATGGTTCTAAATTTTCTTTTACATGCGTTAAAGATCACCCGGTATGCTACAAAGTTCTGTGAGTCTCAGTAGCTGCATAGTGTTGTATGCTCATAGTTGTGGTACATAGAAGAGTTCTACCATACAAAAAGTCTTCCCTAGGTGTGATAGTGTCTGTCTTTAACCACAGCACCTAGGAGGCAGAAGCGGACTGGTCTCTGAGCATTTGAGGCCAGCCAGGTCTACACAGAGGGTTCCAGGCCAACTAGGACTACCTAGTAAGCTTCTCTAAAAAGCAAGAGAAAGAGAAACCAAACCCCATAAAACTCAAGACAAAAAAAGAAAGAAAGAAAGAAAAGCAAAAAATCCTCTGTTTAGTGCTTTCCTCCAAACCCTTGATATGTACTTTTGTGCTTTAGCCTTTCTCATAATGTCAAATAATTGAGAACAAAATGCACACAGTAGCTTTTTCTGGATTCTCGCATTCAGCAAAGTGCATGTAGGGCTCATCCTTACTTTAGCTTCCGAAGGATATTCCAGTGCACAGATCTTTATCCTATTTTAAATGTCTCCAGCATTTGGCAATTATTACTATAGGTATTTGTCTGTGGATGCTGAGGTTTTAGGTAAGCTGGCTAAACAGCTAGGACAGCAATGTACAGCTATGTAAGATTGTGTTCAGCTTTGTAAGAAATGAGTAAACTTCCGGCTGGTGATAAGTTTTCACCAGCTGTATGCAGTTTCTGGAGACCCACATCCTCATCAGAAAGCAGTATCGTCATGTCGGGGACTTTTTGCTATTGTCATAAGTGTGTAAGTGTGTTTAGGCTCTCATTGTGGTGGGTTTTCTACTTCAGCTTTCCCTTGAGTGACAACAGGCTCAGTTGCTTCATAGGATGGATTGAAGAGTGATAGATAGCTATATTATTTTGAAATTTTTGAAATACTAATTTGAAAGGATTGTATTATGCAAATTTAATTATTTTATAAGCATACCTGATTTGATTAACTAAGTATCCAGCAAGTTTTTAACATATATAACATATATAAATATATAGCTTATTTCTGAAGACTACATCATCAGAGCTATAATCAATATGATGAATTTGCCATTTCTTGCACATTTGAATATGAATAGAACATACAGCCTTTTCCATCTAACTTTGTAACTAACTGAGATATATATGCTCCTTTCACTTAGTAAACCTTGAAATAATAACCCCAATAAAACTGATGGAGGAAATACAATCTTGATAGAAATTTAGGGAGAAAAGAAGTCCCCCCCCAGTATCACCTTTAAAAAGACCCAGTTTGCGTGTAAGTTTATCAGTATGGCTTGCGTTCTGTTTTGTACTATTAAGGTAACAGAATTTTGAATCCAATGAGACACATCCTCCAGGGGACATTTTGGAGAAGCCCTGCTTTCTTTGCCCTTTCTCTGGCCTGCGTTTCTGTGGTCGGGCTGGGCTAATCTTTGCTCCTGCTGTGGAGTCCAGAGTCATCAGTCTTCCTTCTTGCAAGCAGCTTGGTCCACAGTTCTTCCTGGGATTCAGGTTGGGGAAGAGTGATTTATGATGAAAGGTGCTTTGACTCACATTTGTACCTTGTCCCGGGAGAATAACGTTGAGTGATGATGTAACCTTTAACACGGACGGCTTTCTTCACCCACGTTTGGTTTATTTAAGTTAATACCATCCGGTAGTTGCCTGTTTTGATTTTCCCCAAATCTTTGCACTTTGCCCTCTCTTTATTCTTGATAAACCTGGGCTCTGCCCTCACCATTCTGCTGGCTTTCTTTGGGGATTTGCAAATTGCAGGTCTGCTTTGGTGGAGAAAAAGACATTCGTGGGCATCTGCCCCGCACAAAAACCTCCACCCCAAAATTACTGATACATAGTCACGAAACAGACTGCTTGAAATTGCCGGTTTCAGGATGAAGGAAAGATAAATCAGAAGGAGTCACGTCCCCTTGTCATGGAGTCCAGTTTTGACCTTCAGGGTTAGGGGACCTGACGGGCACCGCTGCTTTGTTCTTGGCCTTTAAGGCCTTGCACGAGGTGCCAGTGTGGGATCTGTCGGTTTTGAAGGGCTAGCTTGCTGTGGCTCAGGGGGTTGCTATAGTAACGTTGAGCTTCCAGGTATTCATGTGGGTGGTGTCAAGAACTGGGAATGTTTCCAGAATGTTCTTAGTGTTCCATAGTCTCCTTGGGGTCAGATTCATTTCATGCTGTCATGGGGTGAGGCAAGGGCCATGAATTTGAAGCGATAATCCATCAGCTATAAGAAGCCAAGTTGCGTTTTCTGTTAGTAAGTCTTTTTGAATCTGGAAGGAAGCCAGCGTAGTCTCACAATAAGGCTCAACTTCAAAAGCCTCAGGGGAAACTGTGGCCAGGTTTGGGCTGGATCAGTCAGCAGTAACTTGCTGTGGACACAGAGACAAAACATGGTCGCTGCAGAGATCAGAAAGTAAATCTGAAATATAGTGAAGGCCTCTCCCCTGACTGCCACAGTCCTGCATATCCTTGAGACCGACTTTTCTGTGTGATCACAGCGATGTAACTGTTATCATCAAAATAACACCCTTATTTACACACATCTGTGTCCTCTTTGATTAGCCAATCACTCATTTTCATTTTAATATGTTGGCAATGTATAATTCAATTGCTCCCAAAGTTGCTGCTATGGTTTTACAAATTAGCCAATGTGATATCACATTTCAAGCATGCGTCCGTTGTAATCTACAGACAAGGAAAATTTCCATTATATCAGCATGTGTGTAGGGGGTGTAAACACTGAGTACAATGTCTCCTCAGAAAAGATTCTATCTGGGCGGTGGTGGCACACACCTTTAATCCCAGCACTTGGGAGGCAGAGACAGGTGGATCTCTGTGAGTTCGAGGCCAACCTGAGCTACAGGACAGTCTCCAAGGTACACAGAGAAACCCTGTGTCGAAAGACCAAGAAGAAAAAAAAAGATTCTAATTGATCAGGTGAGACAGGCAGGAGCTTTGAGAGGTTGGGCAGTCCCTCAGTGTTTCAGACTCTGAACTGAAGGCTTTTCTTAACCAAAGACCTTTAATGTGATGGTGGGAGACCCCAGGACTGAGCCCTATCCAAATCCTAGTTTTGTTTTGCCACTTACATGACCATCCTCACCCTCTCATCACAGCCGCCATGCACAGACTGTTCCCTGGATGAATTGCTTTTTGGTGGGGGCATTTCTTGCCTGGCCAGGAAGCAATAATTTGGCTTTGTAAATTTTTTCCCTCCCTTTTGCTGCTGTTCATTTATTTCTTTGAAGCTCGCAACCTTCAACAGAGTCTCTAGGAAGCTCTTGGTGGCAGTATTGGAATTGCTGGGCAATCTGAGTGGATTATGGCAAATTTGATTCTTTTCTCCCCCCCCTTTTCTCTGGAGCGGGGAGGGGGTGAGCCAGGCTGTTTGCCTGATTGTTTCATTCCAGCGCTCACCTGGCCAGGGTGACCTGCCGGCTCCTCCCCTAGGCTGAAAACTCTGCTTGCGATTTGTGGAGTTCTAAATCAGTGTCCTCATGTGCCTCTTTGAAGTTGGATAGCATTATCTTAGGAACAATTCTTTTGAAGTATATTGACTTCCCCAAATCTCTAGGTTTGGTCCAGTTCTTAGACAAAAGGGTAGGGTATTTTTTCTATGCATCCAAGACAATGCATAGAAATCACGGGCTTCCCAAGCCCTTATTCAGACAACACAGGATTTTCTGAACACATAAAAGGCCAAAGTCTCAAATTTCATTCTGTAGACATTACAGTTTGACAAATCAACATATTTCATTTTAACGTTGACGTTAAAAAAGTTTATTTCTAATTTCTGTAGTAGGACTTTGAAATAGTAAAGCCATGGTTGAGAAGTGGGGTCCTTTCTAAGTCACCGTGTTCTAACACAACAGTATTTAGGTCCCTTGGTTCAGTTTTTTTACTGGGAAAAATAGGCCACCCCCTTCACAGAATTCTTATGACTGGACTATTTTACTTATTAAATAAAGGATTAAAAGTAATTTAGTACTTTAGCTCAGATTTTTGTTATCATCTGAAGTGAGTAACTGGTAATTCCAAGAAATAGCCGGCATGCTTCTGAATATATGGTGTAGATTAAAAGTTGACGGAGAACTCGCTCTCGTCCTTGGCTCTTTAGTTTAAGATGTATAGAATTTGAAAATTTCCTGGAGCCTCCCTTCCCACAGACAGAGCCTATTCTGCAAGGGTTGTCCAGGCTTCCCAGGAGAAAGCGGAACAGGTTAGTGACAGCTGTTTGTTGAGATGGCTTTCCAGGACAGCAGGAGAATTTAAACTCGCTGCCTTCTGCACAATGTTTATGCGGTGCAGCCACACTGTCCACAAGTCAGGACCCCACTCTTTGTTATGACCGAAAAGCATTCCATGATATGTAACATACCACACCTTTTCAGCTGGTAATAGATGCTTGCATTGCTTCTACCTTCCGGCTGCTATGAATGTGGTTCACAATCTGGTAGAGTCCTGGAGTATATAGTCTCAAGGGAGACAACAAATGGGATTGCTGGATCATGTAGTAATAAAGAAACTTGGGGTGCTGGGGGTCAACCCCGGGAAGTCCATGTGTCAGATACACCCCAGGATCTACATTCCTAACTCAGTACATTCTGATTTTAGTGCCGGGGATTGAACCTAGGGAACTATATTCCTAGGTCGGTCGGTCGGTCGGTCGGTCTGTCTGTCTGTCTGTCTGTCTGTCTGTCTCTGTCCTCTACATGCCAAGCAACTACTCTATCACAGAGTCCCCCTTCGGTCTTATGCAGTAATTTTGTGTTGACATGGCCTCACCTTGTTGGTTTTCACTGCCTGGTCACTATTTTGCTTTCTCTTCGGTAATGCACAGATATTCTGATTTCCCCATTTCCTCTAAACTCTTGGTCTTTTCTAGGCAGACACATAATAAATGTCTCAAAATCCTGTGCCAGTCACTTGATCATTCTTTGGTAGAGTTCATTTGAAAGCAAACTTTCAAGAGATTTTGATTTCTGTCACTATTTGGCTATTGCTTTCATAAGTATTTCCGTGTTATCTACGGTGACCAAGTGACCTGAGGAAAGCAACTTCAGGCTGTGAGTGCGGTCAATCACAATGATGAAAGGCTTGCTGGGGAGGTGGCAAAATGGTAATAACTAAGTAAGGTGTTTCTGAAATACACGGGATGAGATGTGTTCATATTTGGGTGATCTTTGTAAACAGGGAATCAATACATTTCTCATGTCACTGCATAGCACGACAAAATCACATTTAACTAAGCCATGGACTGGCAGCTTTTAGCAACATAGAGCATCAAAATTTCATTGATATAATTTCAGGTCTGTGCTGCAACTGCCCTTCAAGAACCACCCCCCCCCAAGTTCTAGTGACTGTATATTCCACCGTCTGAAACAGTTGGAATCACCTTGCTCTACCAAAGAGGCGTCTGTTGGTTGGTTGTCTCCATTAATACCTACCAAGATAGCTCGTTGCTACAAGGCAGGACAGTCTTAGGGGCTTCTGGGGACTCCATCTGGCGGTTCATTCCCTGTGTAATTCGCCATTATGGTCTGTTTTCTGGTTGTCATAAAGCAACATTTGAGACTTGGAACTTTATAAACAAAAGAGATTTATTTGGCTTCAAAGTTCAGGGGGCAGAATTGGCAGATTGTAGCATAATAAAGCATTTGGCGTCTCATGATAGGAGCACATGAGAGTGGCCAGAGCCATGCATGGAAGGGGAACAAAAGGCAAGAGGAGGAAAGAGGCCAGGGAGGGGCAGGCTTGTTCTTTTATTGTGAAAAGATGATTTCTTTCCAAACACTAAGCAGCAAGATTAAAAAGTTCAAAAATCGCATTTATTTAAGAATAAAGAAAAGAGTGGATAGTCTTTTCTTAAAACATAATTAATGCTTGTTTGCAACAAGGATAATCAGAAAACAAATGAAAAGGAAACAGCAGCAAAAGCAATAACTCCCTCAGTCCACCTAAAGGCACCAGTGCCACTATTTTTTATATTACATACAGGAGATGCTTAGGGCCACATGCACAAGCGGCTGAGCTACAAGCAAGCTAACTTGCATTGTTACAGACCTCCTACATGACATGTCCACAAGTTACAATGGTCTCTATAGAATTAACACTGCCACGAGTTAGAAAACTCTTCATATTTATGATATCAACAAGCAGTTTCCAACGTGATTGATATCTGATACTAAAGACAAAGATTAAAATTATTCCTGCACACTTTCCTAATAAATTTGCATTCTCACATGTAAATTAAAATAGGAAAATTACCCACTGTGGAAAAGGCCCCTTTTACAGTAAGTCTGAAGTGTGTAAGCACAGCAGAGTCTAACAGCAGCGACCTGGAGTTACTGCTCATGCGTACAGAAAGGACCCAGTGACTCGGCTCCAACAGCAGGGTCAAGCCTAGACTGTCATCCATCCTCCCCTGCCACCCCTGCCCCCACCATGTGAAGGTCAGTGGCACAAGGGGCAGCCCCAAGTTCCCATACAGAGGATATTCTATGTCATTCTCCAGATCAGGACAAAGGAACTCTGATTTTGTACAGCAGACCCAAAAGTTAGCTTTGGTGTAAAACTCTTTAAGTGGAAACTGACAGCAATCTTCATTTCATGGAAGTAACTGCCCTGCTAAAGGTTGACAGGAAGGCACCATTCTAAAGCCTGGGCCACATCCTCAAGCGTGTATCAGAGCAAAGGCTTGCTTATACTTTGAAAAAGCTGCATTCCACTGTATGCAGGCATTTCTGTAAGGCTTCTATTCCATTGTCCTGAGGTCACTTCAATGAATTTTTTTCAATTTTTCCATATATTTATTTTTTTGGAGAGGACCCCACGGTGCAAACTTATTCAGAGAAAGCCCTGGGGGTACATCAGACAAGGCACCTATCTATCTGCACGCCTGGGAGAGAAGTCCCAGGAGAAACTTATCCTGCTGCATAGGATGATGGACTTTTAGCTTTCTCGATGGGCACAGCATAAATGTGGTTGCTGGGGCCCCCTGGCCTGTGACAAATGTTATGAATGCCCAAACAAATAAACATTCTACACAAAATAGAATCTTTGGAGTCATTGATTCTTAGGAGTGTAGTGATGTCCTGAAAAGAAAAATTTTGAAAAAAAACCAAACATGACAAACAGTGGCATTAGTTTATAAAATGTTGGGCCAGTTTACACTGCCCCAGAGCTGTTGGGTTGCTCATGTTCTTAGCCCCCTTTACCAGTCTTTATTGTTTAATGCGTGTGTGTGTGTGTGTGTGTGTGTGTGTAGGTGTCAGAGGAGGTCAGAGAACAACTTTTGGAAGTCCCTTCTTACCTGCTGATTGGACTCAGGTTGTTAGGCCCACGCACAAGTGCATTTGCCCCCTGAGTCACCTCTCCAGTCCATTATGGCCATTTGAGTCCATACATCCATGACTACTTACGACTTGAGCACATTTCCATCTGCTTATTGTCTGTCATCGGATTTATTAATGCCAATTAAATATCTTGTTTGTTTTCTTACTTTTTTGTGGTTTTGTTTTTTGGAATTCTTATATTCTTCACATGGATAGTTCATGTTTGCATACGTATGTTACAAGTAACTTTTAACCTCTGACTTGTATTTTCATTCATTTAGCCTTTTGTTTTTATTTTTTAGTTATGTGTATATGCATGTGTATGTGCACCTGACTGCAGTGTCCATAAGGGCCAGAAAAGGGTGTTGGGTCCCCTGGAGCTGCAGGAAGCTATAAGCTGCTCAATGTAAGACCACTGAGCCATCTCTCCAGCCTTTGATAAGTTCTCATTTCAATGAAGTTCAACACATATTTTTCTTTATTTTGAAACATGCAAGGCATGACACCTTGCTGTTCTGCCACCATCTATACCTTTGTTCTGTCTTTCATTTTTTTGTGTCCCTAACCCTCCACATTTTCTTTCTTTCTTTCTTTCTTTCTTTCTTTCTTTCTTTCTTTCTT
>LOJH01009272.1:2627-24460 GCA_001685095.1 Ellobius talpinus
TCTCCCTCTAGTTGAGTACAAAGAATCTGCAATCTGTTTTCAGTCATCACTGCTGACACATCAAAGAAATATGGCTTTAATTTTTTCTAAGAAAAAAAATGAATCATGTAGTGTTCGCCGTACAGACAGTACCCTCCTCTGTTAGACGGCTGTGCAGTCTGAAATCCTGGGTCCCAATTTCTATGCCAGCCAGGGTCAAAAGATTGGGACTGTGCAGTGCAGAGAGCCACCACACCAGGACATGACCTCATCTGCTCTGAGAAACTGAGTGGGGTTGAGCCGGGTCACTGTTTGCGGGAACATGTTTCCGGTGAGAGCTGAGAAAATCTCAGGAAGGGACAACAGTTTCTCATTCTGCACAACAGCCGTCTTTTATGAGAACACTTCAGTTGAAAATTCAAAACCAAGGATAAGCTTATTCTGGTCACAGGAAAAGCACTTAATAGAAAACAACTTCATCTTTTTATGAAGAAGCAACAAGACTCATCAACCAAATTTAAAAAAAAGGTTCATTCATAGTTCATTTTTGTGTCAGGAAGTGAAAATAAATGAATCTAATTCTAATATTTTTTCTCCCCAAATGAAGAATTTCTGAGGGTGATGGGTTACAAGCAGGACATTTTCAGGTTGTTTCCCATAGCTCTACTCAGTTTTTCTAACGATGCCTCTGTCACTTTAAGACCTTTAATGTCCTTGAGAATCACCTACATACCTGTCTCCAAAGGCTGCCAGAGAAATGCAGAGCACTGGCTAAGCAAGGTTCACAGACCCTAGAGCCAGCACTGAGGATCCAGAATATCTCCCAAACAAAGCCGCCCATTCTCCAGCCACTCGGAGACTGTGTCACGTTGGGATGAGGCAGAGGAGGGAGTCAGGAAGCAGGGGCAGATGAATCATGAAGAATAGCACTTACGGATTTGGTAATTATGTTCTGCCCACTAAAGGTTCCTGTGAGCATCAATAGGACTCGACTCTTTCAGTTTCTCATTACTCATGCCTGTGATACATCCCTGCTCATTATCCAGCCCACTGTGAAGGAGCCGTATCCCCAAGTGGAGGGAACAATTTCCCGTGAGTGTGTGAGTGCAGGTGGGTGAGCCAGCTGCGGGCATCTGAATTTGTTTCTGTGACAGCAAGATTTCTACAGGTTTATTTCAGCTGCCAAAGAAATGACTCTGCTGAATATGGATGATACTTCTCTTCAGGTATTGTCCTTGGAGGCATTTACAACAATGCACACACGCTCACATTTACAGCCCACATAGCACCCAAGCCATACTCTTAAATAAGGTCAGGTAGCTATGCTTTTGGAATCAACTCTGGGCAAAAAAGCATTGTGGGTTGTGTGTGCATACTGTTCATGGAGGATGGCAGAGAACACACACACACACACACAAACAGGAAATGTGTTTTACTAACCTAAAGAAATAGATGAAACAGATGGCTAAATGAGAAAAATAAAATAAAAAAGCATACTAATGCAATCAATTAAAATGGGCAGTGAATACTTGCCAATGTATGAATTGGCTATGTGACTTTAGCCACCTAAACAGTCTCATGAAAAGAAAAGGATATGAAAGAAGAAATGAAAGTAGCAATGTGGAAAACACTGCAGGTAAACTATTAGGTGGCAGAGCCTAGAAGAGAGGCACAAAAAAGTAATACATTTCCAGTCTTAGATGATAGAGATGAATTTATTGTATTTGAGGTAAATTGATGTCCTAGGGCTGCATAACCAAAACTGACATTCTTTAAATCCATGCAGTGTTCACTTACGTTCCACACTTGTAAAATAGGTTCCGGTTTCAGAAATCAAGAGTCTACACCCTGTCTTAGAGATTAACAAAGAACTTCAGCACCATGAGGGCCCAGAGAATGCCTCTGCCATACAGCTGCCTGCAGGGCTTGGCTTCTGTTTTCTCCAAGTGTTTTTGAGTAAGAGCTTTTGTGTTTGTCTCTGTGATGTGTCGTGTTTTGTCCCAGGACCACTGCCTTAGGACTCTTCTGTGGGTCCCAGGCAGAGAAGCCGGTAGGACGGACTCACCTAAAAGCATGAGGCTGAGCCTTGTAGCCTTCCTCAAGTGTGAACAGAGCCAGGGAAATGCCTCTATGATCCTAAGATGATTCACATTTATCTCTAGTTCTTCAATCAACCTTTTCCTTCTGCATCTTTTCTGAGTCGAGTTAACGGTGGCTTTTTTTTAAATTTAAAAAAATGTTAATCAATTGCCTTATCAAGCAAGCTCCTATAACCTTAAATATATTTTCATGTTCACTGACTTATTTATCAAAGGGAATTTGATAAATAAGTGGAGAACATTTGATGTCCTTTAGCAGCAGCTTATTCTGAGCAGCAGGGGCAGGAACACAAAGCGTTATGCTTCAAAGAACTCCTGTCATACAAATACAGCAACGGTCTGGCTACTGTTTGGGTATGTCAGTTAATGAAGAACTGTTTTGTTAATCATAGCTTAACTAAAAAAAATTAGTGGATTCTTGCTTGTTACAGATAAGACAATATGTAGTCAATGATGGTTGACAGAGTTTGGATCTGGAAGCCCCTGGAGGCTCTGGCATTAAGACTTTGGTCCCAGGTCCATGGCTATTAGATATGATATGTCCCTTAAGAGTTGCAGCATGATTGAAGGTGTTCCAGCAGCTGAAGTCATGGTCTTGTAAGGATTATGAAATTCAGGTCTCTTCTCTTCCATGTGAGCCTGGTCCTGAGGTGGCTTTGCTCCACTACAGATGTACTGTTATGGTGTGTTGCCTTAACACAGTCCCCAAGTTTTGGTCTTCGTCTCTTTAAGGGACAAGCCACGCCCACTCCGGGCAGAGCCCTGCCCTCCTCTCGCCATCTTAGATTCCCACTGTCCCCTCTTGGCGCTTGCGCTGCCTCTCTTCCCGCTTCCCTTCTCTGTCTCTCTCCTCCTCTTCTCTTTCTTCCCACCCCCCCACCAAGTAATAAATATCCGATTCTATTCCATACAGTGTGTCTGCCCATGTGTCTCCCACCCACGCGCCAGCCGATTGCGGCTGGGAATCTGCACCTTCCGGGGACTAACTGTCGCCTGCCCAGCCACTCACCGCATGGCTGGGTCTGTGCAGCTCTCCCGGTCAGGAAACCTCACTGTCGCCGCCTGCTCACACCCTGGGCTCCCTGGGACCAGCCTGCCTGGGACCAGCCACTGCTCGGGGACAGGTTGCCGTCTCTGCCTGGGACTAGCTGCTCTGTGGGCCCTCTGCCTGCCGCCACCAGGGATCTTTAAGCATAAAACCCCAAACCCTGCAGAGCTGACACACCTCAGACCACAACTACCTGAACTGTATTGCAAGAGTCCTAACTGGAATTAATAACAAAAGCCCAGAGTCAGATATTATCAGGTGAAAGCTGAACAATCAGAGAAGCAGAAGAGCCAGCCACTAGAGATCTCGCCTCTAAGAATCCTAGCCCCAAAAGAGGGCCAGTTCCTGTCTCCTCCCACCTTATACTTCTCTTTCTGCCCAGTCATGACTTCCTGTCTCTCTGTAGAGACTTCTATGGTTAACTAGCGTCCTTTGGCCTGCCATCTCTATGGCTAACTTCATGAATTTTCAAATCCCCAAGAGAAGTAGAAGGCTGGCTCTCGTGGACATACCCCTATGGCCATCCTGTATTTCTCCGCCACCGTGTTCTGAAAGTCTCTTCCCGGACACTGCTGGGATCCGACTTGGCTTCTCCTGACTAGAAGTTGCATGAGTTCATTCTCAACACAGCAGGCTGAGTGACTTCCACAGCATGCAGTGACACATCTCATCACCCCTCTCTTCAATGGCTTCCTGTTGCACTCTAGGTGACGTTTGCGTTGTTAGCCTGGCCTTCAGGGACCCCAGCTATCTCCTCTCCCCAGCTTCCAACCTTCTACAGAGGCGCACCGTCCTCGCCTCCCTAGACTCTTAACTCTTTGGCCTCTGTCATTTGCTTATTACATAGGACTCAGTTTGTTATTTGCCAAGTTTTTCTTTATGCCTTCCAGCTTTTCCAGAACAGTTCTGAAGACCAAGTTCTTCTTCCAGGTTTCACAGGACGTCCTCAGGGAGCATTGCCCAGCCTTCACTAATCAGGTTTTCAGTCAGGATGGTCTCTTTTGAGGACTTTTCACACCTGGAAGTATTATATCATTCTGTGCTCAATGTCTGCCTCTCTGCTGCAGCAACAGTCATGAAAACAGGAAGTTCACACCTTTAAGGCCAAAAAAACACAAACAAACAAACCAAAAAATATGTCATTCCTTAGCACAGTACCTGGCACGGTAAGTTATTTTTAAATGAAGAACTACTCCTAGCCATCCATGATTGATTCATGTTTTTGAAAAGACTTCTTTTGCACAATTCTGTATCTCATTATGTATTCCCAAGTAAGCTAGAACACATGATCAGGCAGCCATGATGTGAAAGCCTTTAAATTCATGATCTGAACTTGCGTTATGAGTGAGTGGAAACAGCCCTGGATGCCACTTACAAAAATAGTCTCTTTCTTTCTCGTGTGCTTGTCGTCCATAGGAGAAAAGGTGTTTCAACCCTGCTGAGTGTTTGTGCTGCTAGAATCCCAGTTACCAGGGGAACGCAGCATCGCTCTTTGTTAACGGTCCTGCCTTGACTCATATTTTCTACCTGGTAAATTAGCATGCCTACCCTTTTACCTTTATAAATAGGGCCCCAGCTGATCTGTGCTGACACCCTCCACGTTTAGAAGATTCCCTCTGATGAAGGAGGTGGTGAGATGGAGAAATGTAGGAGAGCCCTCACCAAAAATAATCTTCGGAGAGAGCAAGAAACAGAAGTCGAATCCTGTGCTAATGAGTCAAGTGCTCTTTGAATTCCACACAGGGTTTTAAATGTGCACACTGACTTCCCAAGCTCCGAAGCTACATTCAGCCTGACCTCATTTCCCGTTCCCACCAGATGCATCTGCATGTGCATTCGGTATCAGGTCCAAACACGGTTTATACTAGGTATTGATGAAGTTTCTTTGACGATGGACAATAGAAACCAGGGGATTACAGAAGACAAAAGAATGCATCAAACAGATTCTAACAGGTTCTAAGATAGCAAAGACAACTTGAACAGGAAATCAGGAGAAAGGATGGAGAAATCACTGCTCCAATTTCATAGACCTTCAATCAAAAGTTCCGGAATGAGAGCGCCTTAGTTTTGGCAGGTTGGAATTCTTAGGGTGGCTCTCATTGAACTGTCTTTTGCTTAAGCTTCCATGTCAGTGTCTCCATTGAGTATTACCAACAATAGCCAGTCAGCATTTGGAAAACAACTTAGTGGAAGTTCACGCACCCACCCAGCCTGGTGCTCTACTCAAAGGTTCATTTCAAAGAGAAGCCTAAGATTATCAGGGGATACACACCAACACCTTGGATTTGCTATTTTAATTTTTTAAATATTTTGATTTTAGAGTAGAATTCTACAATAACACTTTTAACTTGTCCAAATACTGAGATAGCTATAGGAATCTGAGCCATGCACATGAGCCCATATATTTGAGAGCAGATTGTTTATCTTAGACAAAGACAGCTTAATATTTCGTTGGTTACTGGCTAGACAGGAGAAAGCACATTTTCTACTGCACACGCTGTCTTCATGGCTTTCACCGCTTTTCTGCACAATCATGCACCCTGATTCTCCTCATCACCATTGGACAATGTCTTGATCTAAAGTCCAGGGTGACCCTGAATTTGTTATATGTCTGCCCTCAGGATCCTGGGTACAGGGACATAGGGACATGTCACTACACACAAGGACAGGAAATAATTGTTCCAGCTCCATTGGTATCCCCTGGCCTAACACACATCTTCTCCCAGTCCTGCCTATTTTTTCTGCCTTCCTTTTGTCCTCTACAAACCTTCTGCACTAGGAGTCACCCAGCACAGTTAAAATCAAATCCACAGTGTGCAGCGCAGAAGAAATAGAAGGCAGAGGAGGAACATGACATCAGCCATGACATTAATGTTATATGTTAATCTGTTTAATATATAATACATGTCTATCTAAAGTGCTGAGTGAGTAGTATATCCTTTATATTGTGCTGTATTAAATTGTCAAATTTCCTGTATAGTTTAAAGAACAGGACAATATTTTCTAAGGTTGTAATACATAACAAATCTAAAAGGAACTGCATTTTTAGGCATGGGGTAGACCTCATAAAAAGTTACCCCTTGAGATGAGTTAAGAGTAACAAGCTGAAATTTATTTGGCGAATATAAGAGATAAATATAGACTTCTAGAGCAATAACAAACAAAGCCACGTACCCGACTTTACCATCAGTTACATTTGCTTCTTTTCCTTTGTCTCGTACCCCATTACCTTTGTCATTGTCCGCTGTGGCCCTTGCTTTGCTGGCCCACTCTCAGAGCTAGGCTCTGGCTATTCATCCCAGTCCAGAGTCAGTTCCCTCTATTTACCCACCTTGCCTGTGCTGCACAGTGACTCTTCTGAAACTAGAGCCTCTGCTTTAAGTAAAGTTTCCGAAAAATATTTGATCTGGTTTACTTTTCTACTTGGTCAACTCTAGTCTCCTCTGCTGATGTCAAGTTCAAGTCCTTTGCTAGTTTGTCATCCTTACCCAGATGTGTTTTTTCTCTTAGTGTGATGCTCAGATCTATCAGTTGGCTTCCTTTTTGTCCACCTCTAATTTTATGTACCCATTCCTGGCTTCATTTGATACTGTGTGTGTTGTTAAACTCATATTTGCCAAATGGGTTTCAGATTGCCACTCTAAACTCTCCTCAGGGGTTAGCTTTTTTATGTTCCTTTTGGATTTGTTATGTATTACAACCTTATAAAATATTATCCTGTTCTTTAATGTATACAGAAAATTTGGCAATTTAATATAACACAATATAAAGGATATGCTATTCAGCATTTTAAACAGACGAATATATAATATTAATGTCATAGCTGATGTTACTTAACACAACGCAGATACAAAGAGTAAGACAGATAAGGCCATCTGCCCTCACCATGGTTAGTTATGGTTGGAGAAGACAGAGTACATCCTGGGAAAGGTGATAAATGTCAGCAGATGAGGTAAGGAGAACACCAGACTACAGCAGAATTTGAAAACTAAGAGCTAGAGAAAGTAACCTGATAATTTCTCATGTCCCTCTGCTGCCTTCTCCTCTTTCTCTACACACTGTGGATTTGATTTCAAGAGCACTGGGTAGTTAGTCTTTGACTGCTAGTGCAGAAAGTTTACAGAGAACCAAAGGAAGGCAGAGAAGAGGGCAGGACCCGAGGAGAAAGAGATGGTGTGTGAGTCCAGGGGATACCGATGGAGCTAGAACAATTACTTCCTGTCCTTGCGCAGAACTTTCCCCACTGTGTTAAAAGCCACCATATACAGATGCCTTGTTTCAGCCTTGAGCAATCCCACGGGTGAAACATAAAACAGATGATGCTCCACACACATCTGGTTCGACCGGACGTTACCTCTGATTGGTCTTTAACCAGTGTCTATGTAACGGCTAAGCTGACCACTCTTTTCGTTAGATATTTCTCCAACATCATGATGGGTGCTCGCACAATTTATTTTTTCTTATTATTTCCTGCCAAGGATTTGCAATGAAGACAAAACAGAGCTAGTAAATTGAACCTTGCTGACACTGTTTTCAATTTTCAGATGTGTCCTCAATGTGCCACAGTATTTTAAGAGTTTTTAATAAGCAAACCTCAAGACGATGTAAGAAAGTTGAGCATTTTTTCCCTTCCCACAAGTGTATTTCTTTTTAGCCCAGTGTGAGTGCTTGTATATATCTGGGTACCATGGCGATGCATCAAATGATTATTTATTCCCCAATGTATAGCTTTTGAGTAGGATGTGCCAATGATTAAAAACCTGCTAAGTCTCAAGGCTATGCTTGGGTATATAACTCATTTTTCTTTTTATAACTTTAACTTGACTGCTTAAGAACAAGTTTTCACAAGTAACTTTTGAAAAAAAATATAATGAAATGGTTATAAGAGAGTGGCCACAGAAGCGAGCTGAGCAGGGCCAGGGTTGAACTCTCAAAAAAATTCATCAAGACAGAGAAAATGAAATAATAAGCATATAAAACAATCAATAAGGGGCATTAAACCATTTTTAAAACACTTAAATGCTTTAAATATATATTTAAACATGTATTTGGCCTTTTATTTAATAAATCACAATAACATTCTTTATTCAGAGCAATTCAAATAACTCTGTGTTTTTTTTTAAAGGGCATTATTTGGGCTAGATGACTAATGGTCAGAATTTACTTTCTAAACATCAAAGTCTGCTGCTACCAGTATCAATTTCCAGAAGAAACTGTGTAAGAAATCTTTTGCAGCAAGGTCAGTCCATGTCTGTAATACGAGTTGAAAAAAAATACATTTTGAATCAGATGAATCAGTGACAAGACAAGAAAAAAAAACAAAAAAACACTGTGTCCTAAATTATGGATACAGCCCAATCAAATCACAGTTTTGCAGGATTATCATGGTGGAGAGGATGCTGAAAACCAGGAAGTTCAATCTCTGTTAAGTGAACTTCTGCGACAGGATGAAAAGACAGCTCAGAAAGCACCCTGTGCCCTGTGCCCTGTGCCCTGTGCTCTGACTCTGCCTAGATGAGACCAGTTCTGAGGAAACGGTACCCTCCAGGCTCAGGCCTCCCATGACTGAGGCTACTGCTCTTTGCTTCTGCCCTCCTGGTTTGTCTTTNTTTTTTTTTTTTTTGCTATACTCTTGGAGCTACACCATTAACTGAGCTGCAGAAAATCAAATAACATGTTTCTATGAATTAAGTAAATTCTAAGCAGTTTACTAATACCCACAATTCTATTCGGTCCATGCCATTAAAGTAAGTGGGGCACAGCGGAGCTTGCTGACACATAAGCACCACGGAGCTACTGAATGATAAAGCTACCAGTTCATACAGTGTGAAGAAGAAGCACTTGCCCATTGCTATATTTATGACCATGATGTAGTGAACATAACACCATAAAAAGGTTTAAAGCTCAAATTGTGTTCTTAAAAAACTGTGGTACATAAAATTCTGATGATCATTTCTTGTTTTAGATCAGTAATCACTTCAGATTCAGCATTAGGTACCATTTGTTAATTTGGAGAACGTGTGTGTGTATGTGTGTGTGTGCATTTGAATGTGTATAGAGGCTAGAAGTAGATGCTGAGTGTCTTCCTCAATTCTCTCTATCACTGAACCTGGAGCTCACTGATTTGGCATGGCTGTCTGGCCAGCAAGTGCAGGCATCTCCCTTCCCCAGTGCTGGGATTATACAGATACATGCCACGCCTAGTTTTATACATATGCCAAGGATCTCATCAGGTCATCTTGCTTGTAGGGTGTCACGTCACTCACTGAGCCCCTCCCGTGGCCTAGGAACATAACATCTCAAGTGAAAGACTTTGTAGTTATCTTGATCTTGCCTGTGTTCCCAGTTCCATCAATACAGGGCTTGGAACACATGATAGGAACTTGAGAATATCTATCGAACGAATTAATAATTTTTCATGTGGGATGAATTATTTATTTACAATTAATTTTTTGTTCCAGTAATGCTGGAGATTTTTATCAAGGTAAACTGGGTGGCCTGGACTATGTCCTAATGTTCCACGAAATAATCCTAGTTTCAAAGGTACATTGACATAAGATAAAGCATTGTGAGTACTTGTAAACAGCCAGCCTACAGATGACCTTACTGTATTTGTACAAGTGTTACAGCTACCAAATTGCAGCATTTTAATCTGAAGTGACAGAAATACTTAATATGAGATAAAAACTTTTAAAAATCAAACTTGGACTTTCAACTTTATTTTATGGCAAACATCCAGTTCCCTACCTTTGTGCTCAGACACATATAATGGTCAGAGATCAATTTTGTCTACAGACTTAGAAATATCTGTCAAACAAAATATAAATAAAATTGTGTTTAGTTTTCATGTGTCTTTGCTACTTGATTGCCTTCTATGTTCCAAATGTCATTCCAACCAAGAAAGGCTCAAGCTGGCGAATCTACATATGCTACTGATCAGTAAATTATCAGTTTGTTCCCAGCACAACCTATTAACTTGCTCAGATTACTGTATTTATTGGTTGCACTGAATAGCATCTGATCCCAGGCAGCTGTAAGGTTATTAACTTTCAAATAATAGGTTTTCTTGCAAACCCTTAAATGCTGATCGACAGGTACCTATAGTAGTGCATTCCTAATCTCAGCTACAGAAGATCATATTCAGAGAACCAAGCTTAATAAATGTTCAAAGAACAATATTCAGTGTTGTTACATAATTCTTCTATTGGTTCTTGGTATTTTCTTCAATAATGTAAATCAGTGTTTGGATCATGTACCTAAGCAATCTGAAAAATCAGTACTGTTTATGCCACTTGGCCAAGCCTCCAGTTCACCTCAAGCTACATTTTAGATAATATTGCTCTAAATCAAATTCTCTGTAATAGTTAGCTTATGCTGTCAGATTGACACACCTAGAAAGAGGGACCCTCCATTGGGGAATTACTTCCATCAGATTGTCATGTGGGCATGTCTATGGGGGCATTTTCTTATTGACAACATAGGAAGGTCCAGTCCCCTATGCATGTGGTCTTGGGTTGTGGAAGAATTCAGACCGAGCACTTAGCTATGGGGTGTAAGCTAGTGAGGAATGTTCTGGTAAGGCCTCTGCTTCAGTTACTGCTCCAGGTTCTTGCATTGAGCATTTGCCCAAACTTCTCTACATGAGGGAATCTAACTTGTACCCAAATACACCCTTTTATCCCCAAGGTGCTTTGGGGCATGGTGTTTATCACAGTCACAGGAAGCAATCCACAGCAGTCTCACCATAGGCTCCATCCATGCATCTTTGCATTTCCTTCCCTCTACCAACTCTGCAGATTATAGCAGCCATGTAAGAGTGGACAGCCAAAAGCTCGTGATTATAAAACCCCAGAGAATGTGAGTAAAGCTTCCCAGATAAGTAGCTCAAGCCAGACTTGCTAAAAACAATTACCACAAAACTTAAAAACTAGTTGAAAACACAGTCTTGTCTTGCTCTATCTGGCATGGGCATCAGTGGCGATACTGCGCCAGTCTGTACAGTATAACTTGTATGTATGTTTTCAGGGCCGGTCATTTGGTATTGGATAATGGATTGGTGTGCTCTTCCCTGCGGCAGACTATTTCTCTCCCTCTCTGCATTCCTTTGCTGCCTACAGTTCTTTGTGTAAGGTTGACACCCTATGAGCTTTCCTCTCCACTTTGGCATGTCCGCTGTTGTTCAGCTCAGATTTAGGCAGTCATGTTGGTGAGTCTTTATGGATGTAGCTTCTGATGTTCCTAGGAGATGCTTCTCCCAGAAAACTCTCTGACCCTCTGCCTCTTACACTATTTCTATCTCTTCTTCCCCAATGTTCCTTGAGTCGTAGATGCATGGGTTGTGTTGTAAATATATCCATTAGGACAGTACTCCACACCTCTGCGTTTTGATTTGTTGTGATTTTCTCTAATGATCTCTGTCTGTGGCAAAGAGAAGTTCCCTTGATGAGAAGTGAGGGCTATACGTATCAGTGAGCATTGGGCGTGTAGTTAGGGATTATGCTGGTTTGGTAAATTAGTAGATTCTCTTTCAATAACCATGAGGTTATTAACACTGAGTAATTAGCTAGGTTTCTAGTACCAGGCATGGTTTGCTTATTATTGAGCAGTTCTTAAGACCAACTAGGCAGCTGTTGGTTGCTATCAAGGCATGCATGCAGGTCCTGCACCCTTACATTTACTGCCCATGTTGGTCATTGCTGTGGTTCACAGGCATCATAACTGGGTACAAATTTTGGTTGCTTCCTTCCTTTACAAGCATCCATGGTGCCCTCGGGTACCATGGAAACTGGTTCTCGGGTAGGAAGCATTCAGGTTAGTTCCAGCTCAGGATCCTCTGGGCCCTGCGTATGTGTTCAGCAATGGCAACTTACTTTGCACGTCTGGGAGGCAGCCACGCCTGGTGTTGGGGACTTTGTTATAGGGTCTTCGGCTCTTGGAGGGAGCATTGTCAGCCCAGTTGAGAAAATTTCATTTAAAGTATATATGTATGTTTATATGCAGACTAATACATATTATAAGTTTTTTTAGGGAGATAGCTAATAGTATGGTTTATTATGGCTTTTTTCATGTTTACCCTTCTTCATCTGTAGGTATTTCTACCTCCCTAACAAGAGACCCCTGACATTTCCTTGACTTGTCCCTGCTGTTCCCCTCTCTCTGCTCCCCCACCCAGCCCTTAACCACACTTGATGCATCTACCATCTCTGCTTTCCAATAGTACTTTCTGCCTGTCTTTATTTCTTCTTGTTTTCTTTCCTGCAACTGGAAATGACTGTGTGTTTATTTCTGTTTATGTATATAGCTTGGGAGAAAAACTAAGCTAAGGAGATGCTAGGGAAAAAAAACGCCATAAGTTCTATTGAAATGAGGGCTGTAAGCACACGGCTCACTCAGACACACTGGGTGAGAAGGCAGGAGTGTGCAGGTTTCAGGAGGCTTCTCCCAGCTGCCCTTTGTGGAGTTTGAGGATTTCCGAGCTCACAAAAGATGTCTCTGGCCAGTTCCCCACAGTGTCTGGGTATGTTCCATGAGCTCTGCTGTGAGGAATGCCACTTGCTCTCTGTGCTCTAGGAGGCAGAACAATAGCTGCCCACTCCTCCAAAGTTCACTCAAAGCCCACATATTTTCCTCTCTGAATAATGCATGAGCTTGATTCACCCATGTGCTGCTAATCTAGCACATAGGAAACTTCCAGCAGTTTCTGCCTTCTTGTCTGATGTCACTGAAAACCCTCACCCATTCAAACAGGAAGCCCAGGCGATCTGATTTTGGCAGAGACATGTGATGGAAAGGCGGGTGTGAGAGAAGCCGGGAGGGGTGTGTGGGGACATGCAAGCTGCACTCAGTTTGAAAATCTTACCTCAGGGGCTCCTGAGGGAAAGGGAAGCCTGTCTCACTGTGCACCATAATGAGCAATCATTTTATTAAGGATAACCCTCCTACCTTGTCCCCTTTCATAATTTAGGACCCAGAGACCAGCTCTCAAGCCTTATTGTTACAAGATAATGTAATAATAATAAATGTATGTTACTCCTGAGATCACAGTAAGAGACATTCTCTCACATTTCTGGAGGTCAAGTCCAAACAAAAGGTAAGGAAAAGGTAGGGCAGAGCCATACTCCTCCAAAAGATTGGGGAAATGTCCCCCTTCTTGCCTGTTTGAGCTGCTTGTGGCTTAATTCTATCGCTGTGTTCATGTGGCTTTCCTTCCTGAATGTCTTTATGTTTCTTTTTTTAATGTCATCAGTCCTTGAATTTATGGCCCTCTTGAGTCCTGCATGACTTTATCTTAACTAATCATACATATTTCTAAATAAGGTCACATTCTAAGACTTCAATGTGACCTAAATTTGGAGAAACATTATTTAAACCAGGACAACCTAAGAGAGTAGGAAATGACCCATAATTTACAGATGTCTAAGCTGGTTTCGAGATCTGAGAAGTATGCTTGATGCCTAAATATTCATGAGGAGAAAGCAGAAGACTCTAAGGATCACCTCCATTCCTTCAGATAGAAGACAAGGTTATGGCCGCACAGTTGCAGGCATCCGACAGAGGAGGCACCCTTACACGTCTTCCTCCAGAACCCCTCTCTTCAACATCTTCCGCTGACTTTTTTCCTCAGAATCTATATTTTCCAGAGGAGAAACCCCATCATTCACCATAGGTTTTTACAGATTTGGTCCATCTTGAAATTTCATAAGGCCACGGTCTTAGGATCTGTAGGTCAGGCAGACAGAGTCAGACATCGGAGAATAAAGGCTCATGTATTGGAAGGAAATGGAAGGACAGATTAGGCACTACCACATGAACATGGCACTTTAAGTTTAGTGGTTAGCTTCTCAACCCCATAAGCGAGAAAGACCCAGAACAAAATCCCAAATATTTGCTTAGTGAATATCTGCAAGGTAGAGAAGTATAGTATTGGGCTTGAGAGATGGCTCAGTCAGTTAAGAGTGCTTGCTGTCCTTCTGGGGGACCAGGGGATCCCACACGCTTTTCTTTTCTCTGTGGGTACATGCATATGGATGGAGATGCAGAGAGAGAGAGAGAGAGAGAGAGAGAGAGAGAGAAAGAGAGAGAGAGAGCAACACCATGGTGAGAAAAGAAGAGATCAAGAGATTTCATCCTTTTTTCTTGCAAGAAATCAGACCTAGTTCCTTGCACATGCTAGGCAAGGGCTCTACCACTGTCTTACACCTCGACCCAAACTCACCCATTTTTTAGGCATTCATTTCTGAGATAACTAACAAACATATTCTAATGATAGAGGAAATTAATCCATTCTCCAAGATGAGGCCCTCTATTTTATAATTTTACATCTCAACACCGATGCATTAGGGAGATTGAATTTCCAGCACACAGGCTTTGGAAATACAGTCAAACCACAGCATCACCGTTGTAAAATCTTGTCTCAAGCTCTCCATGATGCCCCCAGTGAGCTCTTTCCACAGTCTCAGCTTGTGGGTAGCATCTAAGCTGTGGACTGTCGTTTGCTGGGTTTTGCCCTGCTGGGGCCTGACGAGCCATCAGAGGGTGGAAGAATGTGAGGGGGCGGAATGTGATGGCACTGTCTTCTATTGTTCCCTAGCCCACGGTGGTCTTCCTCACAGCCCGCAGTGTCCAGAGACAAGTGGTGACAGCATCCTATGTGTGACTCATCACAGAGTCACTGCTAAGAGCAAACCTCCCCCAGTGTTCTTTCTCTGTCTAGAACCTTTGTGGACTTGGCGTGAGCATGATGTTTCTATTAGTCAGGATGTTTTCAGTTGTGACTAATAAAGCATACAGGACAAAGTGGTTTTTAAAACAAGAATTCTATTCCTTTTCACAACAAGAATTCTTGAGTCCAGGCCATTTACAAGGCTGGTTAATTTAGTTACTTAATAAAGTCAAGGGCACAGGTATTATTTTCTAAAGCTGCTATGACTCCCCTGGGGTCTCAAGATGGCAGGAGCCAAATCATGTATAACCTATGCAGACATGGATACTGGGGTCATGGTTATGTGCACTCCCACAAGTCCACAAGCTCAGAATAGTCTTGTGATCAGGTTGTAATGTTCTATGATCAAAATCTTGACATTCTTAATAATTTTTCAATGAATTTGTGCTTTAAAAGTAAAGTTCAAAGAGACAAAAAAGATAAGTTCTAAACTATCTGCTCCCCAGAATGCCAAGCACCTGGTGTCACCTTTTGCTTCTAGCAGGGGTGAGGTAAGAGAGGAAGTGTCAGAGCCATAGCTGAGTGTCCCTACATTCTTGGTTATAGCTTCCAGCTGCAGCTAAAGTGGCCATCACCCAACTAGACATGGGAACCAACATGGCAAGTTGAGAAGAAGAAGGGTAGATTGTCAGAAAGGAAAACACCCTTGCTCTACCTTTGGGAGAAAGCTCTTTTCCTTTTAAGTTTTCTCTTGGTTGTACAAATTGTTTACTGACCCTCTGCAGAATTCCTGCAGGGGAAATGGACTTGGCAGCCTTGCTTTTCTCTTTTGAGGGAGTCCCTGCAGATACTCAGAATGATTCTAATTCAGCAAATCCTGGAGTTAGAGGACACATCTATACCCACACCAATGATTCCCTAGTTGTCCTAGATAAGCCACAGCAGTCCCCTTGGGTCAAGATAGTCTCTATTCCTTAATGTAAGGCTGCTTGAAACCTGAGAGCAAAGTCAGGGATCTACAAGCAGGGAAAATGGGGGAGGATGGAGGAGGACTTGATGGATTGTTTCCAACACCCTGGTCTCTCCCTTCCCCACTTTATCATTCTGTCATAGTGGACTGAGATACCTCAAGCCCATCCAAGTAATACACATGTATGAAATCAAGGTCTGAAGAGATCCTCAGAAATGAGCTCAGCTGAAACTTTCCTACTTCTCTTGGCCTTGTGCATTTCAAATGAAAGACACAGTGAGCTTCAACATCCCAAGACATTAAAGAAACAGAGGTGAGACAGTAGTATTATTTGAGCTCTAACAAATTTATCTAGCATATGGCTAAATAAATGCTTATAAAATGAATTCAGGGGTGGATAGTGAACTGTTACGCCCTGAAAATCATTCAGGGCAACTTCTATTCCTCTTAAGACCTCCAGAACATTCTCAAAATCAACCATGGTCACAGCTACTTATTTAATTTTTGAATTTAAGTTCAACTTTGCTCTGTTTGGGGGTATAAAATGAACTAACCCATTAGAAAAGATGTTATAACAATTACTGTTCTTTATGTATTAATTCTTTTTATGATCTAATATTTAGCACCTCATTACACCCCTCAGTGTTGGTTTCTATACATTATGTCTGAAATATCAGAATTATATTAAAACCCCCATGTTTGGGGAAGTGGATGACTTGATCAGCTACCAGGATGAAACCAAATAGAAGCTGGTCTTGTTTTCTTTCTACACAACTGTTCCAGAAGATTATCTTGTCAACCGTTGCCTAGCCATGCAGGTAGACTCCCACAGAAGAGCTAGCACAACCAGCTGAGAATGTGAGGGAGGAAATCCAAGCCTGACTGTGCACTTGGGCTTTGGAGAAAACAGTTGCCAAGGTGGAAAGACTTCAGCAGACTGCATACCAACCGCTTCATATTCCGTCCGCCACTTTAGCCTGGTACACATTCATCCATTTCACGGCCGCATCCCCAAACAGTCTAGAAAATTACAACCCCATTCCTACTATCCACAACCCAGAAGATTCCTCCTGGACAAAAATTTTGCAAATGAAGGCTAGAATCTGAGGTTTGCACCCTAAGGACTCTACCAGGATTGACATGGCTCCCGGGAAAAGAGAGCTCAGATGCAGGAGATACACCATGGCAACCTAAGTGAGCATCCCTAGAGGTAGAGGAGGAAGGCGCCCGACACACAACAGCTTCTGCCTCGCCACTTTAGGTCCTCACAGTCCGACAGTCACTCTGTGATGTTGGGATTACAAGGCTTGCCACATTTTGATAACTTCTTCTAGGGCTCTTGGCTTTCTCCAGTGTTTGAACAGTTGTCTGAGCTGCCAAGACTGGGCACAGAGAAAGAACAAGTAACGAGACCAGAGTGAGTGTTGAGCATAACTCAGTACTGGGAAACAAAGAAAAGCTAAATCTCAGAGTACACTTGTTGCAGTAAAACCTGTGACATCATAACAATGCATGGAGACACATGCAAGCTGCACGTTGGTTTCAGCATTTGGATGCCCATTAACTATGTTAGGAGAGAACTAATCTAAAACCCTGGACTAGTGGCATAGACTTGCAAAAGCGCTTTATGAACTAGGGCATTGATTTTCTTGTGATTTAGATCAAACTCTTCATTTGCGGAGTCAAACTAAACCAAAAAAGTGACTTTCTTGTCACTTTCAGTCTCCTGGCTGTCACTAAAGTACAACAAATCACATGTACACAAACACACACACACACACACAAATATGCACATGGAACATATCTTCTTCGTCAGACTTATGTTCCTATAGTTGAGTGTGTTTGTTTCGGGGATCTCTAGTTTAGTCTAGAGCTGTTTTGTTTATTTATTTGCCAACACCATATTCTATTTGTTACTATGGCTCTGCAGCATAATTTGAGGTACGGTATAACGACACCCTCAGCATTATTATTTTAAGCAGGGAAAAGCAAACTAGCCAAGAGACTGTTTTTATTAAGAATACTTATTAAATTTTGCAAAATTTAAAAAAATAAGAGAGATACAAGCATGGTATTACTTGAATATGAATATATTTTTGACTGGCTATTTCTCAGAAATATTGTACAACCCAGTCAGTCTTCCAAGACATAAAATTGTATTATTCATAATTGGCACATAGTTTTGGAAAAGGGCCAGATGGTAAATATTTGGGGGTCTGGAACCATATGGTCTCTTTCAGCACTATTAAGGTTTCACCACTGCAGTGGGAAAGCAGCCGTAGACAATTTGTAAAGTAGGCACTGGTGGATTCCAATAAACCCTTATTTACAAAGTGCTTAAGCTGGCTGGACTCAGCCTATGAATGCAGAGTTTGGTGCCCTCACTATCGGGGCTCACAGTAGAGTGGGAGAAGGCCGGCCTCAGTGAGTTCTGAAAAGCATTTAGTCTGGGAGACAGACCCACCAGGGTTGAAGAAGAACGAAGTCTCTGCACCTAGAACACCAGGATGTTCTAGGCACCTCCCTCGGGAAGCTTCTCCTCCCTTTCTATGGGAGGAACCTTCTCAAAGGCATCCTCTTACCACGTTCTTCATACTTCCTTCACTAGAGATAAGGGTACCACTGCGTGCAGCACCATTTCCTCCATCCTTACCAATGCCATCTTGAAAAAACATGAACCTCATTTGACCTGGTTATATAAATGGCAAAGAATGTTCACTTTGGGTTTATACCTCAATGTCTGATTAAATACAATTTTGACCAATGCACTGTATCTATCTTCAGTCCTAGGGACATATGGCATGGGCTCAGGAGTGTGTGTATATGTAACAGAAAACAATGCCATCTGTCCAAACAGTAGGCATGGTGCCAGATGCCAGTGTGACTAAGCCAGACACACAAGTGATTAAAGTGAACTCCAGTCTCCATTTCCTCCTCCCCCAAGAATCTATTAAAAGACCGAAAGAGCTGTTTAGCATCAGGGAGTGGGACAAGATGTTAAATGCACATTCTCCAGCGACAGAACCAGCAGCTGCCACAGCCGAGTGTCAGGAACAGTTGTCCACTACGGCCGTGCCCCAGCTCATCCCAGGACTTAGCAGAGGAAGCTTTCCGGACTTCCAGGATGTGGACACTGGGACAGGAAGTGAAACAAAGCGGACATTATAGCAGCATGGACAACAGCTATGGGGATGTGGAAACTGCCATTGTCAGAGAGAGACGGACATGAGAGAACTTAAGCCCACCAGCAGTGACCTCTTCTCCATTTTGCCTCTGGTATAAAGCTGAGGGAAATAAATGAGGTCTCGGAGAATTAGCTTTTAATGTATGTTGAGGACCATGAAAAGCTTCTAGGGACCGAAATTTCCCAATTAGTTCTCATGTTTTCTCATACAGAAATTAGAGGAATTACTAAAATGGAAAGTATTTTTACATTGCATATTATTAGAGTATCTTTCAAACATAAGAATGTAGCAGAAAACAAATACCCATATGTCTAATAAGTAAGCCCATTGATTAATAACATACCTGCCATTTTAAAAGAAATAAACAAAATATTTTAAAAATGAAATATGACAGATTTGAAGTTCCCCTCATTTTCCTTCCTCTTCTTCCAAAGGGAACTCCTTTAATTACTAAATTAGGTAGGCATTTTTCTAGAACATATTTTATAATAGTGCTATAGAATCTCTCCATATGCACAAATATATATATTAATCTCTCCATATATATACACAAATATATACCTATAATTCTTATATGCATAAGTAATATAGACACAATAAATTTAATATCTAGTTTTCCAGTTTTTGTAAAACTAGTGCTACATTATTTTTGGTATCTCTCTTTCTACAAGAGTTAATTTTAATGGACTAATTTTTGGCAGCATTGTTCCTATGGTTGTACAATTTTGCTTTTCAAATTTCTTTCTGTATCTTGATGTCAGATGGCATTTTCTCCTATAAATCATGCTGTCCTAATGTAAGTCTTTTCATTGTCTGGTGCTGGTTTCATTAGCTTCACCCTGGCGAGACAAGATTTACAGGATTTTGTGACTCTCGGTCCTTCTATTCAGGGCATCCCTCTCCATTTCCCACTGTCCTTCGGAAGCACCAGCTCTTCCCCTGGAGAAGGGCCAAGTGGCCTGGAGCACTTGGTAGGGAGGCTCCAGCTGGGTTGAGAAAGGCTGCGCTATGGATTCGCCTGTTGTCTAAACACCAGAGGGGATCTTGTGTTCTCTTAGGCGTCTATGATTTGTGGTGACCAGATATCCGAAAGAGCTTTCTGACTCAAGACCTACCTGAGATTCTAAGTGAATTAGTCATTCCAAACTCACGTCCTCCTACCTGTGGAACAGCAGAGCAGATCACAGCCAAGATAGACTGCATACCTGGCCTTCCTCCACACACTAGAGCACAGCAACAAATAAAGGTCATAGACTCCAGGTTTGAGAACTATACTGAGCTGACCTACAATAGGCACTCCTTATCAAATAAGGTTGTTTGGATCTGTTTCCTAAAATCCATGAAGCGCTTGCATTGTAAATCTCATACATTATTAAGGGTTTGTTTTTTTTTTTAAAAAAAAAACTTGGCAAAGTAATATTGGAATTAAACCAATTCAGCTTTCTGCACTTTAAAATGGCACAGATCCAGCCTGAGATCAGGGAAAAAGAAATAACTGTCCTCAGTATTCTAATTAACCACAGTAACAACAAATCAATTATTTTAGGAGAAATTTTATGAACAACCCAATGCTGAAGAGTTCTGCTAATGGAAACAGCCCAATAACGGTAACAAATGACAAGGGACGTGGTAGGTCGGAGCCTTGGCTCTGGGTCTGCATTGTCTGTCGCCTTTGCTCATCCATTTCCCAATGCGACTTCTTCAGGCTCTCAACAGAGGTTTCCAGAGGGCTGTGGTAGCTCAATGTCAGTCAAGACTGGAAACACAAAGCATCTCCAAGCTTATTCATGTGGCAGAGCCTAGAATCACCTTGTCTCTTCCATCCACAGAACCCCTACTCAGAACTCTGTCCATCTTTATGCAGCATTTAAGCGGAGGGAGGGAGATCCCAGTGGGTTATTGGAGGGTAACATGCTGTCGTACTAACAACAACAGTAAAGGGGGCAACTCATGATCTTGTCATTCTCATGACCTTGCAAATACTGATCTTTCTTCTGACCAAGGAAGGAGTACTCCTGCTAACTAGGGGAAATCAGCCTGCTTGCTACTTCAGGTAAGATTTTGTTGCTATGTCTCTTCAGAAATATTTGATTTCAGAGTTTGGGAAACTCCCAAACTGCAGATCGTGCACTGAGCTCCCATCAGTGGATGCTTCTGAGATTGCTGCTGTGTGGGGAGGAGCGAAAGGGTAAGCAGACTTATCTCGGGTGACTGTGTTGCTAATAGAGCTGTTTCTACACATCCTTTCACTCCCAGAGCAATTATGTGAGTCTTGTATTTGATTTTGTTGCCTACGATGCTTCAGCTCAGAATACTTGAGAGGGTCACAAAGGGTTCCACCATCAGAAGAACGCAGAGCCAGAACCTCTTGCCACCTCTGGGTTCTGCGGGAGACCTGATTCCGGGTCTCTTTACACATTAGCCCCGTCGACTGTGGAAACATAAGCTCTACCAAATCTTAGCAGGGTTGTTTCCTTGCCTGTGACCTGGGGACAATGCCCTGTTCTAGCTATTTAAAAGAACTTCAATGGGAAACAGACTGTATTACGGCATGTAAACAAAAGATATTGTTACTATGCTACACCTGCATCCGTTTGCTTCAAACTCACATGGGCTTAGACGGTGCAGAGGATGTTCTGGTTCTCTATTGTGAGCTCATCAGACTTTCTAGTAAGGTGACCAACCAGAGGGATCCTGTCCCTTCCTAGTGAACTTCCTCATCTATAAACTGCTCCTGGTTTTTTGTTTTGTTTGTTTTTTTTCTTTTCTTTTTTTTTCAGCTGGCTTCTGATCACACTGCATTCTTAGATAAAACAAAATTTAAGGGACATTTCCCTCCAAGCACATTGGGATAAAATCATTGAACATCTCTCTCTCTCTCTCTCTCTCT
>LOJH01009273.1:0-20215 GCA_001685095.1 Ellobius talpinus
TACCGTTTCCTACCGGGCTCGGCGCTCCCGGCCCTGGCTGGGCAGGGCAGAGTGCCCCTGGGGAGGGGCGGAGCCGTAGGTGAGGCTTCGGGACCCCTCCCCCTCCGGATGGGGCCGGGGGTGGGGGCGGAAAGGATGGGGAGGTCGGGAGGGCGGACCCCGCCCCAGAGCATCCGAGCCCACCGGCGGCCGCGCCCTGCGGAGCTCCGGGATTGGGCGGGAGCGAAGGCGTTGGCGGCGGGGACCTACGCTGTGGGAGGTGGAGGGCTTCTGTCGCTCCGAGACCCGGAGGTGGGAGGCATGATGTGGGGAGACGGGGATATTGGGGTGCGGCTAAGGTGTATCTGATGTAAAATGTTTAAGATGATCTTTTTATTATTTTGGACCTGGTGATATAGAAGAAGAAGAAGAAGAAAGGTTGTATTTCAAGAGGAAAATGAAGCGGGGATGTTGCCCTGGAGGTAGCTAGAGGGGCTATTGGAGCAGATCTCACATTGCCACTTTAGGTTTTGGTTCTTGAGTGGAATTCACAGAGGGAAGAGAGTACCTTTGCGTTGATTTGGGGTAGGTAGGTAAATTGTGAGCCCGAGTGACTCTGGTTTCACACACAAGAAAGATGTTGGTGTTTAGACAACTTCATTCTGAAGCAACCATGAGGGAATGTGTCGTTGCTCTTAGCCTCTTAAAAGTGCTGTCTTTTCAGTTTATTTTTCCTGCGTCCCCTCCCCTTCTCTTGTGCTTGATCTCTTTGTACCACTTTTAATTTTTAAGCTGACCCTTGAAGAAAAGGAAGGCCCGGGTCTCAGGTAGTTTCTTTGTCAGGCACATTTCAGAGTAATAGTTGCAGGTGGTTGTGGTTGTTTGCTTTGAGTGGATAAGACAAACTAATAGTTCTGTTGGAGCTAATTGTGAATCGCTTAAATGTTTTAAAGTGCAGCTGTCTTTTACACCTTGTTTCTCGCTAGACCTTGATACATTTTGTGTTTATTGTATTTATTCATCGGGGGTGATTATTTTTGGATTAAAAAAATGGACGTGTGTGTGTGTGTGGCATGCTCCAGATTTGAGGTCAAAGGACAGTCTTTGGGACTCGGTTCTCCCACTGGGTTCAGATCGGTTGTCAGACTAATGCCATAGGCACGTTACACGTCGAGTTATCTGGCTGTCCCTATTTTTTGAATTTTTCTTTTAAGACAAGGGCTCACTCTATCCCAGGTTAGCCTCCAGCTTACTGTGATTCTTGTATCTTATCCTTCCAAGTGCTGAGACTGCAGACATGACCTACTATGCCTGGCTTTCTTGAAGATTGCTTTTATTTTTCATTTTCAATTGTATTTATTGCAGTTTTTTTTTCTTTCTTTTTACATTTTTCCCCTGCTCTGAGACAGCTTCTCAGTGTAATGCTGGCTGTCCAGGAACTCACTCTGTAGACCAGGCTGGCCTCAAAGTCAGAGATCTGCCTGTCTCTGCCTCCCAAGTGCTGGGATTAAAGGCACGTGCCACCACACTCTGCCTCCCAAGTGCTGGGATTAAAGGCACGTGCCACTACACCTGGCTTTATTGCAGTCTTTATTAAACACTTTCAAAATGAAATAGGACTTTTTTCATTATGTAGGTCCCTCCATTTCCAAGGAATATTGTCAGTGTCAAATGCTTTTAAATTGTGCTTCTTCTGGTACCCTGTGGGAGAATGTGTCTTACTTTTCTTGGGAGATGTTACTGAGAGTGAACAACAGTCTTCGGTGTTCTTCAGTTCACATCAGTGGTTCACAGTTTAACACAATAAACCTGAGTCTTATGGATTCATGCTTCCTATTAGACTATAGTAACCACATGCCTTATCATTTATGACTTAAACTATTTCTTGTTCAGTAAACAATTCCTTAATTGGATACATATTATGATATAATGAGAGGCATGACTCTCCATAGTTCACTTATGGAAGAAGAGGAAATTGCCAGAAAATGAAATTTAAAAACAGTAACTTTCCTAATGCTTGCCTGATTTATTTTGGCCAAAGGAGTACTTTTCAGTAACCCAAGAGAGAAATGCATAGGTTAGGTTCTGTTGGAGATCACTGCCTGTTCTCCATGTTCGCTTCATGAGCAGATGCTGACCTACTAGAGAAACTTCTCTTGTAAAGACTGGTAGGAAATGAGGATATGATAGTTAATTGATAAAGTGTATAGTTCAATTTATAGTCATAAAATTAAAGATTAAATGATCTCTATGTAGACATTGAATAATTGGTTGGTACAGTGAGTAGTTGTGATTTAAATTAGCTAGGAGCAAACCCAACATATTTACTGCCTTCCCTTGTGGGAATTTTGAGATGGGGTCTCACTATGGAGATCAGGCTGGCTTTTAACTCATAGAAATCTGACTGCCTATGCTTCCCGAGTACTGGGATTATAGGCATTCACCACCATGCCAGGCTAGTTTTGAGTTTTGAAGATTTAGATACTGGCTGCTGGGAATGGATATGTGTTTAGTTTGTAGTTTATTTGCCTAACATGCAGGAAAGCTATAGGTTTGATCCCCAGTACTGAAGAAAACAAAACCCAAAAGATATTGGGTGAAACTTGGGTGTGTATACTAATGTTTGCATGGTAATGAATTGTGGTTCTTGTAGAAATAAAATTGTGTAATTTGGAAGGTGTCAGAGATGGAAATAATTTAGAAACCAGTTTAGAATTTCGTGTATCTGAAAAAAATCCTGCATTTTACTAATCAGGACATATTACTTGGGTAGTGTAGAGATGGCTTGGCACTTAAGAGAGCTTACTGCTGTTTTAGAGGACCTGAGGTTGGTTCCCAGCACACACGTCTGGCTGCTCACAGTTGCCTCTAGCCCTAGCTTTAGGGGATCTGACTTCCTCTCTGGCCTCCTGGGCACCACACTCACATTCACATCATTCACACCCTGTGCACATAACTAAAAGTAAAATAAACCTGTAATTCCAGTGCTTAGGAGACTGACACGGAGGATTGCCTTGAGCTTGAAGCCAGCCTGGGCTACATAGTGAGTTCTAGGCCTGATTGAACTACAGCGTAGATTGTCTTTTTTTTTTTTTAAGGCTGTTTGCTTCTTATTCCCTATCCTATTGTAGTTGAGTCCATTGAAGTGTGTTTTTCTTTACTATTAAAGTCGCAGTTATATCAGTCTTGTAATCCAGGGTCAAATTGGAAATTTAAAGGTAAAGGGTTTCCCAGGAACAGCTGCTGTTTCTTACTGTGTGTGCCCTTTGCAGGAAGGAGTCTGAGAGCTGTTAAATGCATTTTATTTATAAGGTATCAGAGCCACTGATGGACAAAGAGCAGGGAACAAAGTGCTATGTGCAATCAAATAAGTGGTACATTAGTTATTTTGAGAGTGATGGGCTATGATTATGTGGAATATAATTGAATTGTATGGTGCTTGAGGTTTTCCATGTTTTGGAGTGTCAATTCTGGAATTAGAGTGTTTAATCCTAGCCTTGCCTTGTATAGTGTAGGGCATATTGCTGCTTAAGCTTAGTTGTTTTCTTTTTTTCAAGACAGGATTTCTCTGTATAGTCCTGGCTCTTCTGGAACTTGTTCTGTAGATTAGGCTGACTTTGAACTCAGATCCCAACCTGCCTCTCCTCCTGAGTGCTGGGGTTAGAGTGCTAGGGTTGAAGTGTATGCCACTATAACTGGCCTTAACCGCAATTTCTTTAAAAATAAGATAATTTTATTTATGTGTATATGGTGTATATGTGAGTTTCTGTATACAACAGGTGTGCAGAGGGTCAGAGGGCATTGGGTCCTCCGGAACTAAAGCTGTGGATGTTGTAAACTGCCTGATGTAGGTGCTAGGAACAGAACCTGGGTCCTCTGCTGGAGAATAAGTGCTCTTAACTGTTGCCATCTCTCCAACCTTAATTTCTTAACTTTAACTTCTGTTTAAATACTTCTGAAAAATTAGAATAATAGCAATAGTATTTCACCTCTTAGGATGGCTAAATGAGTTAATGTAGTTAGAACAGTGTTGGCACATAATTAGCTTGTTAACACCTTTTGAACTTTATTCCTTGAGCATTACTTTTTTATTCATTGGCTGGGAGATGTTTCAGCAGGAAAAGGTAAATCAAGCTGAACCCTTGATCAGTCCCTGGGACTTAGATCCATGGTCTAAGGAGAGAACCAGCTCCTACAGGTTGTCGCCTGGCTTCCACGTGCTCTCCGTGGCACACCTGCACCCGTCCACACAAAAACACAAAATAAACAATGTAATATAAAAAAAACACAACTCACTGAGCATGTATTATGTTAGGTGCTAGGACTCTAGCAGGGAACAAGGCAGACAAAAACCTGAAATCTCATGGAGCGTTTATGCTAGGTGAGGAGACAGATGATTAAATAAGTAAATGAATGAATTACACACATTGGGTGTTAATAAGTATTGCCTTAGTTCTTTTCCTATTGTCATGTTAAATATCCTGACCAGCTTCTCCAAAGGGTGGTTTTCATGTCTGTGATGATGCCCCAGGAGTGATGATAGGTAATGTGTTTTTTTCACCATTTATTGAACCAGTAATGACTGTGACTCCCCACCCCCCAAAAAAAATTCTGACAGAAGCAACTTCAGGGAGACAGGATTTGTATATAGTTCCAGAGGGATACAGTGGAAGGGAGAGCATGGTGGCAGGAGCCAGAAGCAGGTTTATCACGTGTTTGCGCTCAAGAAGCAGAGAGTGAATGGGAAGTGGGTCTGGACTTCTGTAAAAAGCGTCACTATTCCCCCCTGTGACCCACTTTCTCTCTCAGTGCTCTCCTTCCTAAAAGTTCTACAACCTTCTCAAACAGTGCCACCATTGGGGACCAAGTGTTCAAACATGGGAATCCTTGGGGGACATTTCAGATCCCAAACAGAAATGAAGAGAGAGAAGGATAAGTAGTGAATGGGAATTTCCATGGTTTATAAGCCATCGAGTTTTACTGAGAGTAACGTAGGGTGCCAGTGTGGAGTTTTTAGCACTATACTCTGATATCACAGACTCTGACTTGTGTTTTAGAAGAATGGTTGTTACCTCTCTGGGGTGTTAGGACAGCGTGGGAGACAGAAATAAGGACACTAGGCAGGAGATTGTGTTAATGATGTCTCAGATGGGAATGGCACTGATCAAGGTAATAGCAAAATGAAATGTTGAGAAGTGGTTGGATTTTTAGTATATATCAAGGGTAGATAAGTTGTAGTGATTGAATATGGGATGCGAGCAAAATAGAATCAAAGAATAAGTGTGGTTTTTTTCTTGAACAGCTAGAAGAACACAGTTGCCATAACCGAAATGAAGATAGCAGTTGAAGCATGTTCGGGAAAATTCTGCAAGTTGGGGGGAGTTGGAGTTCAGGAAAAGTAAGCAACAGGATAAGTGAGCAATTTCCACCTGGTATTTAAATTTGTGTAGTGCTGAGAGCATCAAGAGTGATTTAGGCAGAGAAGAGATCCAAACCTCTGAGCTGCGGGACTGATTCATTTATTTGTTCATCCTGTCATGGAGTTAGTATGGTTCTAGGTGCTCTTTTGGGGATGCACTAGCTAGCTGACAAATGTCTCTGCCTAATGGTCCTTACCTTAAAAGAAACTGCAAGATATCCTGGAGGAAAGAAGAGGAACCAAGTGATAGTCCTACTTCCAATTCCAGAGTGCTGGGATTTCAGGCATGCATTACTATGTCTAGTTTTTGTTTTTCTTACCAGTAAAATTCCTTGCAAGTAAATGCCATTTAGTCATTCTAAAATTTCATTAAATATTTCATTTTCTGGTCTAATGATGAACTCTGGCTTTATTTTAGAATAGACTATCTAATAGTTTTCGAACTCTTATTGAGGGAAGTAGTGATCACTAGGGTTTCACAGAGATTCATTGAATCAAATCAGACAATACCAGTTTCATAGAATGATATGGTATTAGACTGACAAATAAAAGAAATGTGGTTGTTACATACTGGATTTCAGCTATATCTTTTCGTGCTGTCTTTATGGAAAAATATGAAAAAAAGTCCTATATTTCATCAGGACAGTGAGTATCTGTCTTGTGTTCTCTGCTGAGCAAATAATAGGTAGTTACTATATTTGATGAATGAATGGATAATAGTACAAGCAAATGAATTCACAAGTGATTGAATGGCTGGAGCCAGAAAATAGAGTTGCTCGCTAAGGATGGAGAGCTTGAAGAACTGATGTTAAAGGACTCATTCATGTGTGTATTGAAGCGAGCAGGATGGAGTGGGAGTGGTAGCTGGAGCATAGTGACCACTGTGAATTTGGTGCCCATACATCTTGATGATTATCAGCAGTCAGTGAGGATGGAGAGGTAGAAGATTTGGATAAATAGCGCGAGAGTCGAGTAAGGATTTTCATGAGGATGTAGGAATAAAGGCCTATTAAAGGCCATTTCTCAGAATTGGGTGTGGCCTGAGAAACTGAAAAAGACCAAGTGACAAGAACTGTCCTGATTGGAAAGCCAGTTTTCAGTTAAGGCAGAGAGGTAGTGAGAGCATTTTGAAGAAATGGAGAACTTTAGCAGACTTCTCAAGAAAGTATATTTTCTCAGTTGGCTACTTACCATTTCTTAACATAAAATGTCTCTTCTTGAGAAACTTCACCTGTCCATATTTTATTGTTCTAAGTTGCTCTCAGCTTTGCTGCCAAACTCTGTTGTAGTTTGACTTTTAATTTTTTAATAAATAAATAAATTAAGCAACTTTTTTTTGAGTCAGGGTTTCATGTAGCCCAGTTTGGCCTCAGACTCACTCTTCCCTGCACTTTGCAAATACAGGTATTCCAAGCTGGAGTTGCCATCCTGGCTTTCTAGCCAGACTTTTTGGGAAGGGTTGTTCACATTTACTGCACTCTTTCGTTTCTTCTGTGATTTTTCTTCTGTGCCTTCATGATTTCCCTGAAACTGAAAATAGCACATGAACATAACCAGTGACTTTTCTTTTTCTGTCTTTGTATTTAACCCTTTGGCAGTGGTCTATTGCTACATAATAACCTCCAAATTTAAAATAAGGAACACTTCTTATTTGATAGACTCTGTGTCTGAAGTCTGGTTGTGTTTGGTGCCTCTGATTCAGGGTCACTGGTAAGGCTGTAGAGGTATGGAGTGAGGCTGCTGTGATCTCGAGCTTCACTGGAGGAGGTTCTGTTTCCAGGAGTGCATGCATGGCTGGCGGTAGGCTACAGGTTTTTGTTGGCTGCTTGCTGGGCAAATAAACCAGTCCCTTGCCATTTGGATCTCTGTGTACAGTTACAGGTGCACTTACAGCAGTGGCACCTTGCATCTTCTGGATCAAGAGCTCTGGAGGGGAAGGGGAGATTTAGCCACAATGTTTTCTAACCTAATCTTGCAAGTGATGTGCTGTCACTTTTGCTGTAGTTTGTATATTACATGTTTGTGTCTAGATCCAACACACACAAGATGGGCTTTCATAAGGCCATGAAGGCAGAGATTATCCATGTTGGAAACTGGCTACCACGGCAGACTTCATAGTCGTCCCCCCTTTTTTAATTTTTAGACAAGGTTTTGCTGTGTCTTCAGGATGGTTTTGAACTCACTACATAGCTCAGGCTGGCCTCAAATTAACAGCAGTTATCCTGCCTCAGCTTTCAAGTGCTGGGATTATAGGCAGGGGCCATGATGTCTGACTTTCTCCTTTTGTAAACCTCTCTTCCTTGAGGATTCTAAGAGGGTGTCCTGTGTTTCTTGCTCAGTCTCTTAGCTCTGCTGTCCGTCACCTTTTGACTCCTTTTCTACCTACTCCTTCAATCTTATCCTCTGTGTTTTAGTTTAGGCTGGGAGGATGTGTTTTTGTCTTCAGTGAACCCTGTCCTGAGTGTGAGGACTGCGTATTTCACATGTTAGCTCCTCAAACTCAGTGCATTCCAGTGTGAATCAGTGATTTCTGCTCCTGCTCTTGTCTGCTGTTTCTTAGTTAAGACATCAGTCCAGAAAGATGTGTGGTTTTCCCCTCTCCTCCACCCCCCAGTTTACTATTCCTTACTGATTTTTATAAGACTAGTAGTGTTCATTGATGGTATGATTGTTTTAAAGAGGTATTTAATACATTTCCTCCTGGGTTGCAAGCATTGAATTAATGCTAAGTAAGATTCCTTAGCCTGTGCTCATAGTTATTGAAGCTATGAGGTTGTTGGGTTTTTGTTTGTTTGTTTGTTTGTTTTTTTGTTTTTGTTTTTGTTTTGGAGTGGGGGCGGTGGGGACAGAATTTATCTGTGTAGCCTTGGCTGTCCTGGAACTCACTCTTAGACCAGGCTGGTCTCGAACTCAGAGATCCGCCTGACTCTATCTCCTGAGTCCTGGGATTAAAGACGTGAACCACCACCACCCTGGGATGCTAGAAACTTTGAATTAGTAGACATGATCAGGTGTGTTTCAGAAGGATAACTATTTAATTTCATAATTTTTTTTGAAATGGAGTCTCACTGTATAGCTAGGCAAACCTTGGACTCACAGTCCTCTTGCCTCAGCACTCTTAGTACTGGGCTTATGAATTTGTGACACTGTCAGTGATTTGACAGTTATTCTTATACTATCACTGCTAGTGCTTCACCAACTAATAGAATTAATCCCCTATGTTCTTCCGAGTTTTATTGTGGTATACTGTGTGATGAATAGACAGTTTCACCTTACCTTACCACCCTCTGGATATATCATTCCCCCCCATTGTTATTGTTTTATTTGAAAGCCCTTGTATTTGGAATTAACCCATGTTCTGTGGGGATGCCTTAAGTTTAACATTTGTGTTATTATTGTGAAACTATTTTGGGAAATAAACGTTTAGACTTTAAATTTCATTTTATTGTATAATATAATTTACCAACTAAAGTAGGAAAACAAGGACTGGGGAGGTAGCTCAGTATAAAGTACTAGGAGTACGAGTATGAAATCCTCAGTTGTAGCTCTACAACACTGAAAAAGCCAGGCATGGTGGTTCTGCTTGTCATTCCAGCATTGGTCAAGGTGTTGTGAGACAGGCCAGTCCCTGGGGCTAGCTGGCCAGTCAGCTTTGCCTAATTGTGAGCTCCAGACCAAATGAAAGACCTTTTCTCAAATTATAAGGCTCCTGAGAAATGATACCTGAAAGTGACTCTTGGCCTGTATACATGCACATACAGTTGCACCCATATAAACACACATCTGTACCCACATGTACACACCCGGACACACAAAGTAGAAAAATGCTGAAACAAATGTATAGTTTAACCAATTGTGGAATACTTGTCACCCTGTAGGTCACCATTCTAGAAGCCCTTTTTACTCTTCCCTCTCTGATCCTTTATAAAGGCACAGCCACTGTCCTGGCTCACAGAGGACTCATGTAGGCTGCCTCTTCTGTGGGGAGACATTAACACAGACCTTACTGAGGCCAGGCACAGTGGATTCCACCTATTAGCCCAGCGTTTAGGAAGCTGAGACAGGAGTTGGAGGGCACATTGGGTTATATAATGCGTTTGTGGACATCTAACCAACCTATCTACCTCATTAAACTCTATTCACCCCAAATGTCCGTCCGTCCGTCCGTCCGTTCGTTCATCCATCCATCCATCCATCTATTGAGAAATCTGCCTACCTCTGCCTTATGAGTGCTGGGATTAAAGGTGTGTACCACCATACTGAGTTACCACCCCTCTTTTTTGTGTGTGAAAATAAAAGGTCTCTAGGTAGTCCAGGCTGGTCTGGAACTTGTCATCTTCCTCGCTCAGGCCTGTTCCACCACCCTGGTTTTGTGTCCAATCCTTGTTATGATAATGTGAAATGGTCACAATGCCTGTTTGATGAGATACATTGAAGTGAATGGCACGGGTTTTGAGACATAATATTAGGGCTACTCTGGAAAGGTTACTTGGACTCAGTGCCTTGACAGTAGATCTGATAATCCAGAAAGTCACCAAGAGATGCAATAGATTTCTGGAAAGAATGAAGTAGATGGCATGAGATATTTTGATGCTGTTCAATTAGCATACAATTTAAAACTTATTGGTTATTTCTGTAGTTTCTCACTTAATATTATCATTGTGACTACCATTTGGTACCTGAAAACACAGACAATGAAACTATGTTAAAGGTGTTAAGTCTGGAGTGTAGCCCCAGCTCCTGGCATCCATCCCAGCACCTTGGCCTTTGGCCTTGGAGTTGCATTAGTTTGGGCTCCAAATCCCAGCATGCCAGGTCATGACCCCTCCCTGGTCAGGACCACTCCCACAGGGTATTTAATTGGGCTCCCAGAGGAGAAATGTGTGGTTCCAGGTTTGCATGTACTCCCCGCTGCTTTCCTGTCTCCCCGCCATGTGAAAACGATGGGCATTTTAATTCGGTTTGATCTGACCTAATTGGATTTCTTTGCACCTGTGGAGCTGCCCTTCTTAGGATTTTTTTCCTAACAAAAGGGACTACTGTATAGATTTTCTTTAAAGAAAGATTTATTTATTGATTATGTATACAGTGTTCTGCCTGCACTCCAGAAGAGGGCACCAGATCTCATTGTAGATGGTTGTGAGCCACCATGTGGCTGCTGGGAATTGAACTCAGGACCTCTGGNGGACCTCTGGAAGAGCAGTCAGTGCTCTTAACTGCTGAGCCATCTCTCTAGCCCCAGATTTTCAAGGTTTAGTTTTTTGTTTTTCAACTTCATCTGTATGGAATTCTTTCATACTGGAATCTTGACATAGCATTTTGAGAGAATTATGAGTTGCTGAGGTTTGTTCATTTTCATTGCTGAATAGTATTCCGTTATATAAATATACTTTATTATTTTTTATTTGATTTTTTTTAAATTTGGGTATATTTATAGCCCAGCTGGCTTCAACTCACTCTGTAGTTCAAGATAACCTTGAACTCCTGATCTTATACCTCCCAAGTTCTGGGATTATAGGCTTGGTTTGTTTGTTCATTTTGAGACAGGGCCTTCCTATATAGCTCAGCACAACCTAGAATTTGTTATCTTGCTGTGTTGGACAGTGCTGGGATTATAGGTGTGATCTCCATGTCCAGGGAGGTTGAGATATCTTGTGTCTCTTGGTCACTAGGTCATTTGTTTTGTGAAATGCTTATTCAAATGTCTAGCTCAATTTTCTATTTGAGTGTCTTTCTAAATTAATATACAAGAGATCTTAATATATTTTGTTAATATCTGAGCTCTGGTTATTTATATTGTAAATATTTCCTTTCATTCAGTAGCTTTCCATTTTCGTTCCCATTGTGGCATTTATTGAAAAAACAAATTTCTTACACTCCAGTCAATATTTGCTGCTATTGTTAATCACTTTTATGTTTTGTTTAAGAAATCTTTCTCATTCTGTGGTCATCACTTCATTCTCTATATTATTTTCTGAGGGTGTTATTGTTACACCTTCCTGAGATCTGTGTAAAATTGGCTTTTGTATAGTTTTAGTTAGGTGTTGAAGTTACCTCCTCAACATGACGGCCTCATTTTCTTAGCATCCTTATTGATGATCTCTCCCCTTCTTACTGACTCATCATAAAATAGGACTTTTCTTTTTCCTTTTTGCTTGTTGCCAGCCTCTTTTGGTGACTGTACCCTTAGGGTCAGTTTTAACATCTTTATAAGAAGTGCTCCCTCTTGCTTTTCAAGACTGTTTGCTTGACACTCAGTAGCCATCAATGACTGTCATGGTTGGTAATCAGGACAGTAGGAATTGTATAGGAATGAACATACAAACATACATACATACATATCTAGGTGAAATGGACAGAATAGAAAGTTCAGAAATAAATCCACACATTTATGGTTATTTTTTGAATAGTCCATCTTTTTTCATTAACCTGTATTAGTGACAGAAATTAATGAGCTTTATTATGGCATGTTCATATGTGTTGCTTTGATCATATTTTTTCTCCCTCAACTACCTTCTCTCTCTTTTCAGTCTCCCCACTCACTACAGCCTCTGTTACCCCCCTTTTACTCTTGTGTCATTCCCTACCCCCCCTCCAGTTTCTACATCTGAAAGACAAACAGGAGACTTTTTTTTTCTAATTGGTTTATTTTATATAACAAGGCGACAAGGTGTCATCCAGTTTGTGCTGGGTATGTTTTGAAAACTTGATGCAAACTAGGGTTGTCTGGGAAGAGGGAACCTCAGTTGAGAAAATGCCCATCAGATTGGTGGCCTGTGGAGCATTTTCTTGATTAATGATTGATGTGGGAGAACACAGCCCGCTATGGGTGCAGTCACCCCGGGTAGGTGGTCCTGGGTGGCATGAGAAATCAGACTGAGCAAGTCGTGAGGAGTAACAGTAATCAGTGTTCCTCCATGCTCTTGAGTTCTTGCCTCCAGGATCCTACTTGAATACCTGCTCTAGTTTCTCTCAGAGATGGACTGTGATGTGGAAGCCAAATCAACCCTCCCCTTCCCAAGTTGCTTTTGGTCAGTGTTTATCACAGCAGTAGAGCATAAACTAGGACACAGTTCTACACATTTCCTGCAAATGACATGAGTTTATCCCACTCTATGGTGATTAATATGAACAGCTATGTGATGGACATTCCATATCTTTGCTACTATAAATACCATAACAATAAACACAGGTGCACAGATGTCTCTTGTGTGCTGGTTATATTCTGGTTGTTAATTTGTTGTTGTTGTTGTTTTGTTTTTGAGATATGGTCTCTCCATGTAGCTCTAACTTTCCTGGAACTCTCTGTGTAGATGACTTGACTCTGCCTCTCTTCCCGAGCCACTGGGATCAAAGGTGTGTGCCACCAGACCCAGCTGATTAATTTTTGACAGAGGTGCTGAGGTGTTCAGTGGGGGAAAGTACTAAACAATTGGATATCAGCATATACAAGATAAAGAAAAGAACCCCAAATTTTACATCATAGGAGAAATTCTGAATTGCTGAGTGAGGAAAGAATGTTTTCAATTAGTATTTTATAGGTCAGTAGACAAAGTATTGGGTGTCACTATACTCATAGGTGTGTGTCGTTGTATTTCATGCTCAATCGTTCTGCTCCCTCTGCTGCTTTCTTTTTCCTTCCAGGATTTTGTTTTTTACTTGAGATGGATTTTTGGGTCCTTAGTATATTTTCCAGGCTGATGCTAAACTACAAAGCCCAAGTAATCTTCCCTTAGTGGAACTACAGATGCATCTATGCCCAGCAAGGGTTTCCTAGATATTCCATTAAGAGCATAACTCGTATAAGAAAATAACACAATTGGATGTTTATCAGAAGTTTTTTTTTTTTGGTCAGGTTTGGAAACAAACCTTTAGTCTCAGCACTTGGGGCAATGGGGAAAGAGGACAGAGGCAGCAGATGTGATTTGAGGCCAGTCTGGTCTACGTAGTGAGTTCTAGGACAGCCAGAGCTATATAGAGAGACCCTGTTCCCCTCAAAATAAAAACCAAAAAGTTAAAAGTTTTACTCTTAAAAGCTGTCACTAACAAAATAAAAAGCAAATGACAGATGGGAGAAAAATGCTTGCAAACCATATAGTTGATAAAGGATTTGTGTCTTTTATTTGGAACATTATTCTTATTTTAAAAGATTGTATTTTGTTTCTATGTGTGTATGTGCTAGTACACGGAGACCAGAAGGGAGCATCGGGTCCTTTGGCGCTGGAGTTCCAGGTGTTTGTGAGCGGCCTGATGTGAGTGGTAGTCTGTACTCTGGCCCTCTCTTAGAGCAGTAAGCACTCTGTATTGCTGAGCCATCTCTCCAGCCCCCTTTCATTTAGAATGTATAAGGAATTTTAATAGGACAAACAAGTCAACAGATATGAACAAAAGATTTGAATAGCTCCTACCCTACCATGGTAATAAGCACCTGGAAAAGCTACTCACCACCATTGGTCATTAGTAGGGACACCACAGTGAGGTAACCACCCACACCCTCAAAAGAGCTAAAATCAAAAGAATGGGGTGGTGCAGGTGAAGAAGTGGGGGAGCTGAGATTCTTGTACATGGCAGATACTATGAAAACAAGTCAAACATATTTACTATATGCCCTTAACTTTTGTAAGTAGTGTCTACAAAAGATGAAATGAAAACATGTCCACAGATTTGTATGTGAATATTCACAGCAATATTAATTACAACAGCAAAATTTGGGAACAGGTGAGCTGATGAACAATAAAATGAATAAACATTATAAATAGTCTCAAAATGTTATGTTAAATGAAGAAATAACTGGCTTATAATTTTATTTATGAGAAGTTTATAGGAAGGTCAGTCAAATGAGTTGTGGCTGGATCAAGGGATAAGATTGAGGATTAACTGAAAATAAATATAGGACCTACCTCTTCCTCCTTGTTTTGGAGCCCAGGCTGACCTGGAACTCAATGTGTAACCCAACCTGGCCTCAAACCCTATATCCTCTTGCCTGAGCATCCTGAGTGCTGGGTTTATAGGTGGGTACCAACATGCCTGGCATAAGAAGCCTATTTGCGTTAGTTGAAGTATTTTAAACATTGTGATGGTTGTATAACTGTACAAACTTAGTAAAACTTATCAACATACTACAAAATGGTATTTGAATTTTAACTTAATAAAACGATTAAATTTCTTCTGTTGACTTTTTATTTCAAAGTTGGAATCAGCTTGCCAGATTAAGAACTGTGTGAGGTGGGGGTGCACTCCTTTAATCCAAGCACTAGAGGCAGAGGCAGATGGATCTCTATGAGTTCAAGGCCAAGGCCAGCCTGGTCTATAGAGTGAGTTTGGGCACGATGGTGTAAGGCTGCAGAACTCAGGGCAGAGACTGGAAGATCAGAGTTCCAGGTTATTCTCAACTGTATAGTGAGTTCAAGGCTAGCCTGGGCTACATGAACCCATATCTTCTTAAAAAAGAAGAGTGGTGGTGCTGGCAGCACTGGGTGGGTCTTAGACAAGGTGGGAGGTGAGCAGACACCTGAGGTTTTTCTCTAATTTGTGAAACATGGGTCAAGGCATGATTGTGCCTGCACTTATACACAGATGCACACATGAACTCCTTCAAAAGATAAAAGGAAGGTGAGGTCCTAAATTACAATTTAGTTGGACTTACAAGTTGGGTAAAATTGTTTCTTCATGATGTGGAGTCTTGAATTGTCAAATGTGGCTCCATTGTTATTTTTCATTTCTTAGTTAATTAAAATTACATTTATTTGTTGGCGAGTATGAGAGACAGAGACAGACGGCCATGGAGAGTTTAAGGAGGTCAGAAGACATTTTGTAGTACTAAGGTATCTCCTTCTGCCATGTGGGTTCCAGGGATTGAGCTCAGGTTATCAGACTTGCTGCTGGCAAGCAGAGGTCATCCCTAAATGCTTTACTTGCTTTTGTTGCTTGTTTGCTTTTTGAGACATTCATTGTCTTGCTGTAAGCCTAGGCTGACCTCAGATTTATGGCAGTCTTCTTACCTCAGCTGCCAGAAAACTGGGACTGCAGGGTGAGCCACTACATCGGTAGTGCTTTGTAGTTCTTCTCTTTTGCAGTATCCTTACTCATCTTTTGTTATATTTATACTCTTATAAATAGATTTTTTTGTATTAGTATTTTTTAAGAGACATGGTCTCACAATGTTGTTCAGGCTGGCCTTAACTCCCAGTTATCCTGACATCTCAGCCTCCTGTCCCCAAGTAGCTGGGACTACAGACATATACTACTGTGCCTGGCTTTTATTTAAATAATTTTATTTATTCATTAATAAGTAATAAATGTATCTCCCCCCACCCCGGTTTTACTATGTAGTCCTGACTCGATTAGAACTCAGATATCTCCTCCTGTCTCCTAAGTGCTAAAATTAGAGTGTGCACCATGTATGGCTTAATTATTTAATTCTTGCAGATGGGGTCATGCTTTGTAGTTAAAGATGATTTCATTTTGTGATGATCTTGATTCCATGACAGTCATCATGCTGTAGCCTCTCTAGTGCTGGGAGTACAAGTGTGAGTCTGGTTGTAAAGAGAATTTTGAAATAAAATTTATTTTCTGTTTCCTATTGCTCTATAGAGACAAAATTGAATTTTCAGTATTGGCTGTATTTTTCTAAGTTTTGCCAGCCTTAGCCTAATAACTTAATCATAAATTCTTTTATTTCCACATTGCATAATTTTTAAATTGTTACTGTTTTGTTTTTGCAATTCTGGTACCCCTTATTTCCTTCTCTGGCTAGGGTTTCTAGCATTTGGTTTCATAGAAAGGTGATTTGAGAGATGTTCTTGCCATTTTCCCATCTCAGAGAGAACTGTTAGTTTTTATCATTGTTGATGTCAAGCCTAGACCCGATAAGATGAGCCTTTTTAGATGGCAGCCAAAGTGCTGGTTCTTTGTTTGGTCTTTGTGCCACTCACTGTTGGGGAATAAATCTTAAGGTGAGTTACTCTTGTTTATGTTGCATTTGTTTAACTCTGTGAAGCTGTGTTACTGTGCTTGTCTAAAACACCTAATGGTCTAACAAAGAGCTGAACGGCCAATAACGAGAGGCAGGAGAGAGAAATTGGCTTTCCCTGGACTTGTAGTTACAGGTAGTTTTGAGTTGCAGGTGTGGGTGCTGTGTCTCTGAAGGAGCAGTATGAGCTCATAGGTCCCGAGCCACCTCCAGCCCCTATGTAATTGTAAGGCAGGTTTCAGGGACTGCGGCTTTGTAGTTCAACAGAGATACTGCTATTTCCATTTTGGCACAGGCCTAGTTAGGCCACAAGATTAATTTCAAATGTTTTGTATTTTGTGAGATTTTGGAATTTGGATTTATGGATAAGAAGTTGTGAATAGGTACATCTGGTTTTAAATTTCATTTTTTTTTAATAAACAGGGTTTTACTATTAAGTTGCCCAAGCTGCTCTTGTCTAACTTGGGTTCAAGTTATTCCCCTGACTCAGTCTCCCAAGTAGCTGGGATGTCATGCTCTTATCACACTACACCATGCTCATGATTTATTTTACTTAGCGTGAAATTTGGTATAAAATGCAAGATAACTAAAGTTACAATTGAACGTCTTAGCATTCTAAAAGATGATGGTATGAGGCCTAGACTTAAGGGAGGCTCCACAACTAGAGCTTGCCTCCCCTGAACCGAGTGACAGATTGTTGATAGAAGTCCAGGGCCTGCTTAACCACTGTTTACTCCTAAGTATCTGTTTGACAATGTATTTGTCATGGTGAGACTGTTGATAGAACTTGCAATTAACTTGATTAACTGGTAGGAATTATTAAAACCTGTAATCCACCCGATTTGTAGCTGAGTTACTAACCCTTCTATAAAAGGGAGAAATGATAACAGTGGCAAGTATTATGATTGCACCTTTAATTCCATATTTTGTTCCTATCAGAGACCCTCTTTCAGTTTGCTCTACCCTTGTGGTGGTGCTTTAGCCAGTGTGCTGTATGGAGTTCCCAGTCTCCAGCAGATACTGAAGAGTCAGGGTAAGCTTGTTTAATCAGGCACATGGCTTGAACAAACCTAGTTTTACTAAGTTGCATGCAGGAAGTGGAACAAAGATGTAAGTTTTCTTTAATGTGTTTCTTTTCTTTTTTTAAAGTCTACTGTTCATAGAAATATTAGCAATCACCGTTCAGACCTCTGTCATTGGTCATTGATTACCATGAAAATAGTGCTGAATGGTCCTTATTTAATGTTTTAGTTTATAGTGAGACTTTTTAAAAACAATAGCAGATCGATGGTGGTGGTGGTGGTGGTGCACACTTTTAATCCCAGCACTTGGGAAGCAGAGGCAGTCTGATCTCTGTGAGTTCCAGGACAGCTAGGACTATTACACAGAGAAACTCTGTCTTGGAAAATCAAACAAAAAACCAAGCCAAAACAAAACAAAAAACCCCCATGAAAATAATGCTTTCTTATTTTGTTAGACAAGGCACTGTCTTGTACCTGGTACTGAGCTTCAACTCTCAGCATCTGCCTCAGCCTACCAGATGATTTTTTCCTAACAAAACAGTTTTTAAAAATTTTTTTATTATTTTCTGTGTAGCCATTGGAAACAACTTGGGGTCATGTCTTTCTTTCTACCGTATCTCTGAGATTGAACTCAAATTGTTGGACTTGGTGGAGATCACCTTTGAGGTGTCTTCACTGGCCCAGATTTTTGTTATACTTTTGATATTGCTACACACTGTCATCTCCAAAGTTTACCCTTGAGAATTACACCATCAAATCACAAAAATTTCAGAAGGAACTAGCAAAATGGCTTAGCAGGTAAGAGTGCTTGCTATGCAAATATGATTACCAGAGTTTGGATTCTCAGCATCCAGGTAATTGCCCACCTGCCTCTAAGCCCAGAACTCTGGAGACAGAGCCAGACGATGATCCCTGGAATAGGCTGCTTAACTAGACTAGCCAATTCGGTGAGCTCTGGGTTCAGGTGAGAGATCCTGCCTCAGTATATAAGGAAGAGAGTAACCAAAGGAGATAACATATCAACATATGGCCTCTACAAGTGTGTGCATACACATCATGCATCCATGCACATGCAAACATTGCATACATGCAAAAAAAATCACAGAAAAATTCTTAGCTAGCTTTGGCCACTTGTGACCCAAGGGTTGGAATTATACCTGTGTGTATGTGTACACATGCATGTTCATCACTTTGTATACTAGTGAGTTTATTGTATGCATTCTTCCACAACTTACCTTTCTATTTTATAGTATATTGTAAATGTCTTTGCATGTCAGGTAAAGATAAGCATATTTAGGGTTTAGAAATAACATGATTTATTTAAACCAGTTTCTTGTTGGAAATTTACATTCTTGCTGGTACAAATGATACAGTAATGAGCATCATTGCAGATTTACCTTGGGACCTATTAAACATGAAGACCTCTTTAAAAAGTGAAACTTGTAGATGTTGGCCATGATGGTACATGCTTGTAATCTCAGCACTTGGAAAGTGGAAGGAGGAACATCAGGACTTTAAGGCCATCCTCAGCTACACGACAAGTTAGACAGACTAGAATACATGAGATTCAGTCTCAAAACACAAGCAAAAAAGCAAAACTTATGAACTGGAGCTGTAGCTCTGTGGTAGAGTTCATGCTTATCATGTGCAAGCCCTGGTTCAATCTCCACTGCTATAAAAAAAAGTTGAAATTTTCTTTTAAAATGGTAGTTCACTTCAAATTTTAGTTCTGCCAAATTGTACTTCAGTATGATCTTTAAATCTTTTTACAGAGAACTTAAAATGAATATTTCTTGACCCTAGCAATTTTATAGCTTTTTGAGAAAACAGACTCTTTCAAAAATTTTAAAAACAATGTTTAAAATTCTTAACTCATTTTCAGATAATAAATGATAATTACTTATGAGTATAACCTAGCACAACAGGTTAGTCTAGTGACTCTGAGGTTAGGCCAGAATTTTAATGGCAGTGCTTTAACTAGCTAATGGTAGTCTATTACATTTTTTTGCATCTTGTAAATGTCTCATAGCACATTTACATGAGCCTATTCAATTATAATTAATTTAAGGTAGGTTACTCTAACATGTTGCTGTTAAAGCATTTCCTAGTTCCATTTATCTTAGGAGTATTTGGTGTTTTCTCTGGGAAGATGTTTTTGGTTGTAGAGAGCTGTTGTTTCCCACCTGTTAGGAACGAGGAAGAGATTGCTACTTGTAGTTCCATGGTTCGCTTCTAGCTTTTGTAGGAAGAGTGGGTATTCAGGGGTCCATACAGTTGCTATGTGTGGATGTATATTAACTTTGGGTACACTCCAGGGTTCTGAGTAAGAGAGTAAGGGTACCTGTGGTTGGGGTTATGTGTTGGACATTTTATATTTTTATGACTTAGAAGCTTTGTGGTGCCATGGTAGTACCCAGCTTGAATTCAGTTTTGTTGTTCTATTTTGAGAACTCATTGACACCAGGTAGTATACATGAAAAATGGTATTTGGAGTGTTGTAAAATGGCTTAGATAGCAAAAAGTTTGACACCCTCTGCTGTTAAACTTTCACCTAAAAGATCCCATTTGATTCCATGTACATGAAAAGTCCAGAGTAGGCAGAGAGAAGGTATGAAATAATGATTGATTGTCAGGGCTTGGAAAACTATAAAATGGTAAGTGGTTGGTTTTGGTGTGTAACATTCCTTTTTTTTAAAAAAAATTAAATAATTTTTTATTGTTTTTATTAAGCTATATGTTTTTTTCCACTCCCCTCCCTTCCTCTTCCATGGTTGCCATGCTCCCAATTTACTCAGGAGATCTTGTCTTTTTCTACTTCCCATG